>PVKZ01001906.1:0-138783 GCA_004027375.1 Macroglossus sobrinus | reverse complement strand
AGGGACCAGAAGAAATATTTGAGTTGTGCTTAAATCATTCACCAGAGGAGCCACAGGAATGGCCAACCTTATAAAAGAGCAATAGAGATTACATGAGCAGAAGAGAGAGGACACTCTAGGATAGGAGAATTTTATGGAGTATTACAGGAACCCTGCCAGTATAAAGAGCTAATGATAGTTTATTGAAAAATCTGGTCTGAGGGGTTCAGATCACTGTGAAAGAAATTTATGTAAACTGTGAATATACTGATGGAAAAAAAATGTCACCAAGGACTTTCTGTGTTCTCATAGTTGTGAGAGAACAGGAGGAGAAAAACAAAGAGATATAATCTGTCAGCTTGACTGTAGAGGTGCAGACTTGGGGAGCAGGAAGTGATGCTCACTCTTGAAGTTCAGTCCTCCAGACGCAAGTGTCTAGGGTAGAAAAGGATAAGCAGAAACCCTCCTAACATTTGATCACAGACCTCATAATAGATTCAAGTCTTGCTCTAAAACTTGGTGGACTCAGGTAGAAAGCAAGCACCATCTCCCAGTCCCCATCCTTTTTGAATTCTATGTCTAGTATATTTGTCACAACAGAGTTGATTAACAGACAGGATCAGAAGTAGTCTGGCTCTTACTGAAGGAGTGCCTGGAAGGAGCAAAAAATATGAACCTTCCCAGGTAGAAATCACCAGCCCTAGGAAAAAAAAAATTATCCTAAAAATGACCTCACAGTTGGGTTGGCCCACCCTTTTAGAAAAGAAAATTAAGGCTTAAATTAGGGAAAGAGCCTTTGAGTTACGAGTTGGTAGAAGGCTGGATTCAACTAGTAAATATCATGTCAATCTTCTCATTGATTCTTTTAAGAAACTTCTAGGTACCCACTCATAAAACAAATATTAAAAATCAAGTAAAATGACCCAAGCACTTATTTGGCACTGTATAATACAGACAAAAACACTCTGCTTCATGAAACTTATAGTCTAATGGGGATGATACCAGGAGGTCAATTCAGAGGCCACTGAAATAGCACAGCCAGAGACTTAGTGGCATGACAGGGGTGACAGCAGGTAGGTGATAAGATCTGGTCCATTTCTGGCTGTGTTTTGGACATAGAGACTGCAGGCTGTGATGGCCTGACATCTCTTACACTTCCTCCTGTGCCAGAGGAAGTCTCTCCCACAATGTCTGACCCACATCTTGTGGGAAAGCAGCTTAAGTAAATTTGCTGAAGGCAGCAAGTATTCACTGGTTGAGTAAAAGGTTTGTAATACAAGGAAAACATTTTTTCTTAGAGGTAGATTTACTTTTATTAAATTAATATTTTCTTATGATATTGAGGTATACATTAATACAAAATATGTGTGTGTGTGTGTGTGTGTGTGTCTTTCAAAGGGGTGAGGGACTATTAATTATCAAGCTTTTGTTTTTCTGAGTACATTATGCTAGTTGAGGGCTAGGGCTAAAAGGATGAGAACACTGAAGGGATTTTTGTGGATATTTTACACACTAGCACTTGAAGGTATAATGCTGAGGATATACATATCTTTATGTCAGATCTCAGAAAAGCATTGGTTTCAAAACACAGAAAAGAACTGCATAGTGAAAAATAAATATTTAAATAAATATTTGATTACATTTTAATTAAGTGTCCATAAATGTATAACCTTATGTCAACTTCATTAATTGTTAAAATTTGTTTTTTAAAAATAACAGTCATGATATATGAGAGCAATTTTTGGTTATATTTTCTTACTTTCAAGAATCCATGAGCTATCATGATTAATACAGTATAATTAGAGCCAACTGTAATTTTACTATAAGTGACTTCCGGCTAAGTAGCTTCAAAAGCAAAGCTGTAACAATCCTTTCATAATTGTTTACCACAGAAGTCATTTAATGTGTTATTTGGGTGCCCCATTATGTCTGAGAAAAGGAGATAAGGTGTCTAATAGAAGTCACAGGCAATCTTGGGGGGAAACAAAGACAGTGACAGGGTGACTTCAGTAAATGTCTTCATTCCCCATGGGATCTTCAGTGAAAAGTATAATATCTTGTGGACTTAGGATCCACAAAAATGCTGATCCTGCTTCAAGGTAGGATTGGAGCAAGATCAGAGGCTGCCTAGGATGAGAAAATTAAGTCTGGATAGCATTGAAATATGCTAAATGTTGATTCTAACTGTGTTGTAGATTAAACAAGCTAAAAAGAATAAACATAGAGATCACTGTTTTGAAAAAATATATACTGTAAACTGAAGTTTGGGTTTTAATTTGCAAAAGGTATGGATTCATTATATTAAAAAATTTTTGTTGTATATTTATAATTTGTAGATTGTCGGACAGAAAAGAAAATAAAGCTTACAGTTTTAAAAACAAACACCAGCTCTTGAAAAAGCAAATGATAAAAATGAATTATCCAAGAAATTTTTTTTGATCTTAAACAAAGGGAAAGCTACAAACCATAGTAGCATGTAACACTTTCATAACAAGAAAAAGACTGAATATGCAGATAGGAGTATTTCTAACAGTTAACAAGAGGGGAAGAAGAAGTAAAAATTGCTAAAACAAAATTATTTCCAGCAATAAATTGTCATCTTATTAAAATGTAAGTTGCTGGGTGCTGTATGTATTAAATCTTTGCCAATAATGGGAAGATTTGCACCAAGATTTTCAGCCATTATTAGATGATTAGAAATTTTGCCACTTTTTAAGTTTAATAACTTGAAATACCAAACTTGAGACACCTCTCTTTCCTATTTTCCATCTGAAATAAACCTCTCTCCCAATCCAAAGGAAATATTATAAGGATATATATCTATCTTTTTCTTTGTTGCCTAGTTTGTTACTTCCTATTTACAAATCCCAAAATATTATCATTTTCATGTACCATTTATGATTAACCCAGAAGAGGAGTTGATTTAGCCAAGTTCTCATGCTAATTTTCTTTTAATCCACAGTTTCAAAATGTAGTGGTCTAGCAGAGGTCTTATTACTCAACTAAAGCAAGAGGCTAAAGTCCAATTTAAATCACTGGTCAGGGAGAAAAATGGAGCATTCAAGAGCACTAACCTTGGGATTCAAACAGCTCTGGGTTTGAATCATAGGTTTGCTTCTAACTGACCAGCCTTCATACTAATTTTTGGAAGACTCAGTTTCTTAACTGGTAACTCAGGGGTTTTGGAATAATTATAGTATTGAATATACATAAAACATTTTAAGCTTATGATTTTAGAATTAAACAGGGAACCACGTTATTCCTAGTTCTGTGCATTGTATGTTCAAGAGGAAGCTACAAGAGGCAAACTTTCAGAATCACATTTATTTTTGGAATAATTACCACAAAATTTTCCATTATAAAATTATTTAATCTACTCAGAATAAACTCCCTAATCAATAAACATAACACACTCATGCTTTAGGATTAGTATTAAAAGCCACAGTAACTTAACCTTTATGGGATACATTTGATGACTCATTCGTTATCTCATCATTATGGATGTTTTCTTTTTCTCTTGGCCTACTGGGTATCACTCTTGTGCCTCATCAGGATGGATCCTGCAGCTTCTGCCAGAGATTTGATCATTAAGAGTTAGGAGAATGGAGGGACAAAATGCAACCTAGCTTTGGGAGCAAGTTTTCTTGAGCTATGCATTGTTAATATTTGGCATCCTACAGAGTTGTTATAGTCTGAATAGCCTGTTATTCTCTTACTATGATCTGTTGCCTGGAGTATTCTATTTCACTCCTTACTATAACTGATTATATTTGAACTTATTAACTCTAACATGTGGATTGTAGATATGATTATTGATCAAATATTGGCTCTGTTACCCCTGCCTATTGAGCTACAGAATATTTTGGTTATGCAAAGTAGACATTCCTCATTCATTGATGCTGATAAGATGTTGAAGACATCATTGGGACCTAGAGTCTCAATTCACAGATAAAATGAGTTAATATATCTTAAAGACTTAGACTGTGCTTCACATTAGTGTTTGCTTTTGAGGGGGAAAAAAGCAAAAGCCATAAATTCCTGTAGCCACATGGAGACATAATCTATTTTGGCTTGAAAAGTAAGAATAAGATGCAAATATCAGACATATGAAACACAAGGCAATTTTCTTTCTTAAATCCTTGTTACAGATCATGAATAAGGCTTAAAATTTCTACTTTGCACAGATACAGACCCAGTCATGACTCAGACACTATCTCCTTTCCTTTAGGTAACATTTAGGTAACCTCAGTAAAGTGAGAAGGTATCCCCAGAATTCTATGGAATGATAAATTGTCCCCTTGTATTTTTCAACCTGAGAAAAATTTAGAATTCAGTATAGGAAAGTTTGAAAAAATCTACCCCATAACTTTTATATATTTGAGTTAAGAAGTTGGTAATTTTTTTTGGTATTTTATGTGCTAAACGTTTTAAAAGAATTTAATTCATAAGAGTAAATTTAACTCTATACTTGATTTAGACTTAAAATTTTAAGTTGAAATCTTACCATTTGTATATGACACTAAAACATATAATATTCTTTGGTATCCAACATATTTATAAATTTAATTTGCTAGAAGATATTTAAATATTCAAGAAGATTTTGTCAGACAAGTAATATATTTAAAAAGGAAATAGAATATATTATCTTTATTAGTGCTGTTTATAATGTTTGTAGGTATTTAATTAAATTGGAAATGTGATCAAATTTTATTTAAAGTCCCCCTTAAAGTAAATTTTAAAATGTGCTAGACATATATAGGTGTGTTTATATATATATATATATATATATATATATATATATGCACATGTATATGTGTGTATATATGTGTATATATATGTGTATATGTATATATATAGGTATATATGTGTATATGTGTGTGTATATATATATACACATATATACACACACATAGAAATATGATTTGTAAGAACTACATTTAAAAAATCTTATAAGTATAATGGGTGAATATTGATTTTTAAAAACAGCCATAGTTGCTATTATTACTGCTATTATCATCACCATTATCACTGGTGCTTATATTAGTCCACTAGGGCTGCCATAACTAAGCACTATCAGCTAGGTAGTTTAAACAACATAAATTTATTCTCCTATAGTTCTGGGGACCAGAAGTCCAAGATCGAGGTGTCAGAAGGATTTATTCTTTCTCAGCACTGTGAGGAAGAATCTGTTCCATGCCTTTCCCCTAACTTCTGGTGATTTGCTGGCAGTCTTTTGTGTTCCTTGGCTTGTAGAAGCAGCATCCCAATTTCTGACTTCATCTTCACATGGTGTTCTCCCTACAGTCAACTCTGTCTCTGTAACCCAATTTACCCTTTTGATAAGAACATGAGTCATATTGAATTAAGGCACACTCTAATGACCTCATTTTAATTTGATTAACTCTATTTCCAAATAAGATTACAATCTGACCGACTAGGGGTTAGGACACCAATATACCATTTTTTTGAGAGATATAATTCAACCTATAACACTGCCTATTACCAGTTTTGACATTTCTTTTAGTTATGATTAAATTATTCTCTTCATTAATTTGTGATTTGCTCATACAATATACCAATTTTTAAACTGAGTTCACACAGTTCTGTTTTCAAATCATGGCTCTGCCACTCAGTGGGGAGATTATTTTTATATTGTTTCTGTTAAAAGGGAATAGTAATATACTCCTTACTACACTATTATACGAATTAAGTTAAACAAAGTGATTAAGTCACCCAGAACAATTCCTTGCATATAATGAAATTTCAGTTAAGTGGAAGCTATAACTACTACTGCTATTGTTATTACTATGTTGTCTATGTTTATTATTGTTGGAGACAATGTTTATTCTCATGTATCTTTAAATTGCCCTTTTTTTAGTGTCCTTTGATATTATAATAAAGTCACTGCAAATGTAGAATCTTAAAACAACACAAACATATCCTCTTATAGTTCTAGGGCTCAGAAGTCTGAAATGAAGCTTATGGGGCTAAAATCAAGGTGACAGCAGTACTAGCTCCCTCTGGAGGCTCCAGGGGAGAATCTCTTTCTTGTTTCTTCCAGCTTCTAGAGGCTGTTGACAGTCCTTGCCTTGTGGCCACATCACTCCAAACTCTGTTTCTTGTGGTCATCACATTGCTCTCCCTCTAGCTGTATTTCTACTGTCTCCTGCTAATTAAAGACCCTTCTGGTTATATTGAGATAATCAAAATAATCACTTAATCTCCAGGTTCCTAATTTAATCATGTCTACAAAGTCCTAATTTGTACTATATAGTTGACATATATTCACAGGGTTCAAGGATCAGGGCACAGATATCTTGGGGAGCATTACTCAGTTTATAACACCAATTTTTGGATTAAATCATTTTTCTCAACATTTGAAAGCTAGAATTCTTGCTAAGTTATAGCAGATCTCAGCAAGTGGCAATACTGAGTGTTTATGATTGTAACAATGGTTAAATTCACTATTATCTAAAGTGGGAGTATTTTACATAGGATAATACTGAGGCAGAAAAGGGTAGGGGAAATAGGGGAATTAGTGGTATTATAAAGAAAATGTCACAGAACTGCTCAAATAGAATATTGAATTTCAGCTCAGACTCAAAGAGGAAATTTATATTTCCTGAAAAGGGGACTTAACCTATCTGCACCCTGCCTCCACCCAGTAAGACAGAACATTGCAACTCCTCCTACAGAGTCTGAGGGATTACTAAGTTAGGAGTTGAGACCAGAGAGAACTCAGGACAACAAGTATTCCACAAAGAGACAGAGCAGTGCATCCCACAGATTTTTCAAACAGCTCTAAAGCACAGTGCAGAAAAAGAGAGCCTTCCTCAGAAAGCAACAGAGACAGGAGACTTAAGACTCATAAGTTCCAGGTAATACTCCCTCCTTCCCTGGCCAGAATTTCTTATTTGTCTTAATTCTGACTAGGATATCTTCGTGTTAAAATTAAAATTCAGAAATAGTTTAAAGATAGAATTTGAGGGTGCAAGTAAAGAGAAAATATTGCTAGAATTACAAGCAAGAGACCAAGATTTTTAACTCTAGTAAAATGGCAGATAGGATATAATTAATATTATCTTTCTTCAAAACACCAAGAAATTCTGGATAACATATAACAAATATCTTTTTTAATGTATAGTATAGCTTTTGAAAAATCAAGGGTATTACCCACAGAGGGCAAAAAATAAAGAGGAAGCTGAAAGCCAGAGAATTAAGCTAATGCTTTAGCTGCCTTAGAGGCACTTAGATTTAAATGTCTTCCTTGACTTTAAGAATATTAATTCAATTATGCATGTAAAAGTTTTGAGGATGAAATAACCCCCAGAAAGTAGAACATCTCAACCAGGAGTGGAGAAATACTATACATGGAAAAAAAAAAAAGAGAGAGAGAGAGAGAGAACTACTTGAGAGGGACAACTAAAATACTTGAGAAAAGTAGGGAACTATTTGAGAGGGACAACTGAAATACTTCTCATCTTGAACATAGGGTATTCTTTTGAACAGCTGCCAATAAACATCAGGCAAAGTGTAACTCTGAGGTGAAATGAAAACAAAATATCAAAGCTCTGTTTATGCTTAATCTGTATTCTGCAGAGTTACTCAGATGCTAATATCTAAGAATCTACCTATTAACAATCTTTGGTAATAGTGATCTTTTGCCTACTTCTCCCTCTCTTCCATTGCCCAGGTGAAGGGACACCTTTGCCTCTCCTATGCCTCCCCTCTTTCTCCTCCACCTCATGTGCGATACCTTTAGTTAATGACAATATCAATTTAATAAATATTATTGACAAGCTTATTCTAAAATTTATCCATGGGTCTCTTACTTCCTCCCATCCCACCTCCAAGTTTTCCAAAGGGAAATTATCTATCTTTCTTCTTTCCTTCCTTCCTTCCTTTCTTCCTTCCTTCCTTCCTTCCTTCCAATCATCTATCTATCTATCTATCTATCTATCTATCTATCTATCTATCTATCGACCAAACTTTCAGAGACCTTTAGTCCATTGTCTGTTTTCTCTCCCCTCTCTCTCTCTCAGAATTTAACTTTGCTAAGTCTCTCTCATAATTATACATCAAAATAAAACTTTCTTCAACATTATACGTCCCTTTTTACCATCTATATTTTTCTTTTTACAATCAGCAAATCAGTATTCCCAACAGCATAGCCTATGCATATGTTCTATACTATCTCATTTCCAATTTTCAAGTCCTACGTATGCCATTATCCCCTTAATCCCAACTATTTTACTATAACTTCTGTAACTATGGGCGGTAGTAGCATCCTCAATGTTAAATCCTTGGCAAGTTTGACCGTTGATTTGACTGTCTTCCTTGCAGCTTTAAACACTGCCAATTTACATTTTCTATCTTGATCACTTTCTCCTTCTTGAAATTATTTTCACTTTTATCTATGCAATACCACTGTTACTTATTTCTTCCCCTCCTATGATGAAAATGTCTCAAAACAAGATGCTCTTTAATGCTGTTATTCTCTGCATTCTGTCTTTTTTTTTCTCACATTATCCCTAAATGATCTCATCTTTTTTTAAATGGCTTTAACTGTCATAGACATTCTTGATTTTTTTCCCTAGCTCATATCTAGATATTGCCATTTGGGTGTTTATTAGCACCAGATTTCCAGTGTTCAAGATGAGTTCCTTATCCTCTCCATCAAACAATGTTATTCCTTATATCATAAAGAAACATAATTGTTTACCTAGTTGCTTACCTTAGAGAACCAGATATTATTCTTTATTTTTTTTCTCTCTTACCACTCACCTATGGAAAGTCCACCTGAACATTGCAAGTCACTGACTATGATACCAAATATGAAACATTTCAGACACTCTTTATTATCCTAGTCTCATTAGAATTTATAAAGAGCTGTTGTATAATCATTAGCTATTAGACATATGAGATTACACATCTGTAGTTGACTATCCAAAAGATGAGAGGTAAGTCCCAAAGTATGGGTGTACATTCTACTATAGACATTTAAATTTTGGAAAATCTGAGTTGTACATTTATTAAACATTGATGTATAAATTTTTAAAAATTTAACTTGAGAAATTTTATATTGTATTCAATGTTGGAAATTTGTGTATAAGATTTTTTTAAAGTAAAATTAACAAATTGTAACATTTCTTAATTAAAATGGGTTTCCTCAATGAGATTACAATCTAAAAATGTGAATAAAATAATATAAAAATTAATAAAATTATACAGAGAATAAAAAGAATAATCAATAACATAAATTTAAATTTCTTCATCTTGCATTCACAAGATGTGTATCTATTCCTTCAAGGGAAAAAAAAGAATTTGGGAAGAATCAAAATAAAGTTTTTAAACATATTTTCCTTTACTATTTTATTAATTTCATTTATTTTTTAAATATAGATATGAATTCTTTTACTCTGAAGAGGTACTGGATGATTCTGTTATTGAATTCTAATTATGTATAAGTATTTCTTTTAATCTAAGTTTAATTAAAAAACCAAGAAGATGAATAGAAAATAAATATATAGCAAATAATACTTTTAATCTTTGTTATATTAGTGTATAATAGTTCCATTTATAATATAAAAGCACTAAGATAAACATTTTTATTTTGGCTAACCTTATTTTTTAAATTTTGAGATGTATTCTTGAATTTAATAAGACATAACTAACCTTAAATCTTAGTAAAAATATATCTGTAACATGACACTTTTTTATATTTTCTTGAAGTTTCTTTAACAATAGAATAGGCAGTATAAATAAACAAAGAAATTTACATTATATAAAATTATTGTTATGAAAATATCAGCAATGTTTATATGAAAAAACATATGTTTATAAAACTAAAGAAGTTGTTTAAGAGAAAATGCTTAGAATATATTTACTGACAATGAATACTAAAAGAAATATTAAGTAAAAATCTGTCAATACCATTCAAGAAAAATATTGGCAATCCTTAATTCTTACCCCATAAAGCACTAAACAAAGTAATTGCACTCCCAATCAGAAAATAAAAGAAGGCCATTGGGACATTCTATCACCTTTACAAAACTAATGAGTTAAAAATCATTAGTGGACTCAGCTTTAAAATCATGCATGGCCAAAAATCCTCACATTTTCTCTGTTTTATTCATTTTTTTCCCAATATTACTTAAGAATGTCTCCATCCCCTGTTTTCTGTATAAAGCTCTTAAAATCCTTATAACTTTCTGAGTGATAGGAGGAGCATCATTTGTTATAACTCAAACTTACCTGAGTTCATGCTTATGAAATGACTCATGGAGGATGGGAGCTGGTTACCAGAGGAACCAGCCAAGTGATTAGAGAGTTGGAACTTTTATCCCCACCTCTAACCTCCAGGGAAGGGAGAGTGGCTGAGGATTGAGATAATCACCAAAGACAATGATTTAATCAATCATGCTTATGTAATGGAACCTACATAAAAACCTTAATGAAGGGGTTTGGAGAAAGTCCAGGTTGGCAAACCCATCTACACCCTGGGAAGGTGGTGCAACCCAACTCCAAAGGGGAAAGAGGTTTCCTCCTGTTCACAGGACCCTTCTAGATCTCACTTTGTATACCTCTTCATTTGACCTTTCATCTTTACCCTTTATAATATTCTCTGTAATAAATTGGTACACATAAGTAAAATGTTTCCCTGAAGTCTGTGAGCCATTGTAACAAATAGTTGAACATGGATGGAGTGCGGCATTTGAAACTCTGACTCTAACCAAGTTGGACAGAAGTGGGTACCTTGGGGCTTCATTACTTGCCTCTGGCCTCTGAAGTTAGGGCAGTCATTGTGGGACTGTGTCCTTAAGCCTGTGGAGTCTGATTAACTGCGAGTAAATCAGATATTTCAAGTTTGGAGCAATTCTTGATAGAGTAGATTTGAAATCATAATGTATTGGGCATATATGTACATAGGAACCTGGCATTCTGCTAAATAGTGATAACTCTTATGTTTAGGTGGATCTTCTGAGGTTTTTATATTTCAGTTCCATTCTGCAAAGAGCCCTCAATCAGACTGTGTGAGAAAACATGATTAGCAGTAGGCCCATAAGTTTTGATGCTCCAACATAAAAAGATTATGTTGATGTACAGTTTACTGAGGCTCTCTGTTTATCCATGGAAATGTCTTCTGCTAACACAATATTTCAAATGAACCCTGAATCTGGTGGTAAACTATGTCCAAGTTGAACATTATGTTGTGTACATTGGGCTGTATTTTGGTGGTTATAAAAAAAAATTAAAGGAAGCAATATCAAGAGCCTACTGTGTTTTTAAATTGATTCCATTAAACATATTATTTTTGTAAATACAAAAATATTTTTTTAAAAATAGCTTAATCACTTACTATTACAGATAATGTCAAATTTTTTTCTATTTGCTTGACACAGTGCTTTGCTTACACATTATGAAGATGGCAGGACTGAATTTGATGGCATATTTCATCACAAAGGGATGAAGAGTTCTCAAAGAATTCAGCTAAGGCACACAAAGAAAGCTATCTTTTTCACCTGTGATCTATAAATTTAATGGAATTACCCCCAATGAGCATGGCAAATGCTTAGCAGTAAATGTAAAATTTCTGCCTTTTATAGAAACCCATTAAAACTTGAAGACTCCTATTGTTCTTAGAAATAGTCTTTAATGGCTGAAGTCTCATGGAATTGTCTATAAAATCTCCCCAAAGCCAATTTTAATAATGGTTACAAATTTGTCAAATTTGGTATCATAAGTTGTCAGCTAGAGAAGCCAGAATGCTAACTAAGCAACCAAATATTTCATAAAAAAAACAGCAACAATAACAACAAAAAAAAATTAGTGAGAGAAGACATGAGAATGAGAAAGAGAAAGAAATGAATAAGCTACCAGCTGAAACATGCTTCAGTTACAAACAGGAGGTATCACTATCCACCTTCTATGTGAATACAAAGTTGAGATATTCAGTATTAGAACCTAAACTGGAAAATTGAACCCTACATTAAATTATGAAAAATAAATTAGTATATATTGCACATCCATTGCACTGCAATGATGGGACATTGTTGAGGGTACAGAGGCATATTTTACATAGCAACTGACCTCAAGAGGCTCATAATTTAGTACAGGAAAAGTAATATGCATACATGCATGACTACAACACAAATATAAATGAAATAAGTATTGTAATCGGACAAGCAAATTGTCCTATTTGCTTGAGGAAGAAGACTCAACAAAGTAACTTTTGAGTGAAACATAGCAAGTCTGGTCTGGTAGGATTTCACAGGAGTATGATTTGCTAAGATGAAGCACTATAATTAACAGAAGCAGAAAGTCTTAAACTGCATCTGGCATACAGGGGTCAGCACAGTATGTGTTTGGACCTGCTACTACAAATGCGTAAAGGGATACGTTACGGTCAGGGCAATGTTTACCAAAGTAATTAAGACTATTTTTCATTGAAAATTTAGTGTCATTGAGGATTTTTTGGACATAACCATGATATAAACTAAGCAAACTTTACACTTTAGGAAAAAATAACTTTGATAGTAATATAAAGAAAGGCACACAGTGTACACTTAATATATTCAATAAACAAACACATTAGAGAAGGGAAAGATTGAAGGCAGAAACATTATCCTAAAATCTAGGTAAAGTAGAATCTAATGGAAGGCAGAATCCAGGGGTAATATAAAGAACAATCTTAAGTAAGGAGCAGTGTTAAGTTACTACAAATAACATATCTGGAGAACTTCTACAATAGATGTTTCATTTATCATACAATACTTTATGTAAACTGTAGTAAAAGAGCATCCAGTGTAATAACTGGAAATCATATTACTGAACAGAGCTTTATTATGAATAAAATACAAGATATAAAGCTAGTTACTTTTTTAAATACTGCTTTTAAGTCTCTACAGCCCAGTCAGAAAGATAGGATATTCATATAAAACTACAAATTTAAGTAGAGAGATGCATATGTTAAATACCCAGTGAGCAACATGGAAAATAAGTGAGAAAGCAACTAAGAAGAGATGTGATAGGATTATTGTGAAAGCTTTATGGACTAGGTGGGACTTAAGTTAAGCCCTGAAGTCAAAATGATGCTTCAAGTAGAAGGAGGGCACTTTAGACAACAAAAATAAGAAAAAAGTGAATAACTGGAAAGGTGATTAAGATGGAACAGAAGAATAATTTTTAGAGTATAGAGGAGGATATGTTTAGAAAGATAAGAAATGTCAGAAGTGCTCATAGCCCCAAATGCTAAGTAACATACTAAAAATTGGGATATTTAATTGGCTATATTCCTTTTAAATG
Organism: Macroglossus sobrinus; assembly: GCA_004027375.1. Lineage (NCBI taxonomy): Eukaryota > Metazoa > Chordata > Mammalia > Chiroptera > Pteropodidae > Macroglossus > Macroglossus sobrinus. The sequence goes on along the minus strand of PVKZ01001906.1, from coordinate 125,499 downwards.
ATTAAGGAAAAGATGTATCAAAGCAGTTTTTTAAGGTCAGTGTGCATTTCTAATGATACTCTCTGTTTCTTTGGTAGAATCTGGACCAAGGTAGATAAAGCGGGAAAGGAAAGACAGAAGTAGAGAAAGGGCATGGTGATTTAATGTCTGTAGAAAGAGTGGTTGAAAATGAAGTCAGGCTTGGCTCCAAGGTTTCAAGCTAGGACCTTGGGAGATTATGTCAATGATAGAAATGAAGTGATCTGAGATGTAAAGTATGTTTGGAAAATGATAGTGAATTTGCTTTTGGATAATTGAAAATTAGGTAATGGTTGAAGATCCCTGGAGATCTCCAAATGGCAGTTGGAGACTCAGTGAAAGTCCAGGGACCATGTCAGGGCTGCAAATGTGTATAATAAAAATGAGAAATATGGACTAAAGTTCAAAATAATGCAACTACTAACATTTATAAAATTTGGAATAGTTGAGCTCCAAGATATACAAAAGAGTAGTAAATAAATTATATACATTGCTTATGCAAAAATTCCCAAAATGCTTTGAAGATAGCTAAAAATATGATCACAATATTAATATTAGTTAATATTTATCTTGCTTTCTTGAAATATTGAAAGCTTTTTTTTAAGATTATGGTAAAGGAACATAGATTCACATGTACATATATAGTTAAAATTAGAAAGGGTGTTTAAATATTTTTTTTCTTTTTCCCTGTAGCATATGGCAATCATTCTATTGACATTAATTTTGAACTCAGAAATAGGATCAGCTATTTCAAAAATAGCTCCTGGCATATGTAAATATGAAAGAATTCATGGAAGAACTCATGTTGTTGATTTGTGAAAAAAAAAATCTCATACATTCTCAAGTGAATTTCTTATGGCTTATTTTTATCAAATCCTCACTAATTAGCAAAGTGACCTGGGACAAGATCCTCATCTTGTGATTCAGTTTCCTCATCTACAAAATGTCCATAAATAGTACTTGCTTCATAAACTGTTGAGATTAAAGAAAATAACACATGTAAAGGATCTACAACAGTGCCTGGCGCAAAGTGATAGCTCACTAATTTTTAACTGTTCTAATAAATAAGTTATAAATGTAATGCATTGCTTAATTGAGAATCTCAATTTTGTAGCATTAGCTAACAAAGCAACTTAGTTTTTCTGAAATCTTAAAGATCATTAGCAGAAGAACCTGTAGGTGCATGTGCTTGAATGAATACATAGAAAGCTCAGAATGGACAATCTTTATAATAATGGAACTCAAGTGGTCCGGTCAAAAACAGTGATGTGCAGAGAAAAATACAACCTCGTTGACTAAAATATTTGAGAGAACAATACATCTTCTGTGTTCTTTTTTAATAAAAGCAAGCAAGTGGGTCCAAATACAGATTAACATAAATGTTATTTTAATTCTTTTTTCTATTGTTTCTAGTATCTCTTTCATAGTACCCCCAAAGAATGTCCTAGGCAGTGTAAAATAAATACAATAGTAAAACATATTATTCTATTTTCAAATGCCCATTTTTTAATTGGTTGTTTGGTGATGTTTCCAAGCAGTAGGCCTTAAGCAAATATCCTTCCATTATCCACTCACTATTCCACAAGAATAAATTATATCTCTACTACATATTATACATTAGGAACCAGAGATAGAGAGAAAATGAGTTAATTTTCCTTCTGGTAAGGATTTTAAAGCCTAATTGGTAAGAAAGATAGATTTAAATATTTATAATACATTCTGATAAGTGTAATAAACATTCATATGTCATTAGGTGACCCAACGGATAAATATGTAAAGTGGATCAGACAAGATTTCCCCATATCAGTTGCATGTTAACTGACTCTCAAGGATGAGTAGAAGTTCTTGTAGGCTAGGAGGTAAAGAGCATTTCAAACATGAGACAGCATATGCAAAGGTGCAGAGGCAGCTAAGACTCGGGGACCTATAAGTGGTTAAGATGCGAGTGTAGGTTGTATTTGGGACGGGGTGGGTGGTTAGAGGAGTAGTTTAAGAGAAGAAGGTAAGAAGTTAAACATATCTAGAATATTAAGAAGACAGTGGAGATTTAAACAGCAGAGTAGCAATTATCAAATATCCTTCTCTCCAAATTCTAGTACAGGAACTTCTATTCTGTCCTCTCCCTAGTATCTCTGTATCTCTGACCCCTTATCCATCCCACGCAGATTCTACTTAGCCTCACTGAAATATCTGTTCTGTGATATTGCTCAAAAATTTGACTTTAAAGCTTTGAAGCATCAGGTCTCAAATGTGATTTGGTCTCTTTATTATAAATGCTATTTTTTTATTTCTATTTTCTTATGGTACAAACCTATTCTATATAACACTTTAGGAAATGAGACTCTTCTCCAATGTGAATATATGCACAAAATATCCTCTATGAAGACTATATACAAAATGTCTACTAATAACTTTTTAGGCCTAATATGAGAAAGGACTATTTGAAGGGTTCACTTAGATAATTCTCTTTTACTAAAAGGAAAAAAAAAATTTCCTTATGCTCTTTTCTATCTTTCCAATATAGCCTGGCTTCACAAGTTGGAATTAAAAATGTGTAGTATACCTCTTTCTGGTATTTTTTATTTGACTGTTTCCTGCTTCCACATTTTCTTGCATCAACCCTCTTTTAAAGTTGAAAAGATCAGGAATCTCCATTTGGTATATATTTGATATGTATACAGAACTACAACTTAAAAGCCAAATAATATACAAGTAAGAGAAAAATGAGGATGTAAAACAAGTGCTTTATTAACAGAAATATGAGTTTTTAAAATGCCTAAAATTTAGGACTCAATAACATATCAGCAATTTTAAATATCAGATTTAAGAACAATACAGGATTCCAATTTACAAACCATTAAATTTCTGTTTGTGAAATGAATGCAGTTTTTTAAAATGAATTTTTTTGCATTAATAATGGAAAGAATTAGTAACAAAAAATATATTCTGTGTTATGTTCATTGTTGACTTTACATATCATATTTCATTAATTATTTCATAGTATTGGTATTAGGATTTTAAAATTCCCAAATTACATTCCAGAAAAGTTGATTTATATATCTTTATTACTGATGGAATAGTGTGAAATGTCACAGGCTCTAAAACCACTTTCCCTTTTATATTTCACTTCACAACGTTAGGCTAATATTAAAATATTTAGTAGGGTCTGATCGTTTCCTGCTGGTTGGATTGTATTAAAAATATATGGCTTTTATGAGCATAAAATTGAATATGTGAACAATCAGGCTTTGTAAAAATATTCCACATGTTAACTCAAGTAAAAGCAATAAAATATAAACAAAATGTGAAAATTTAGAACATTCTCATAATGTGTGTTCTTTTTATGAGCTAACTGTTCTGTTGTGGGCTGTATTACACAGACCAGAAAAAAAAAAAAAAGATATAATTTGAAAGATCTTTTCATGAAGTTTTTAAAATGGTAAAACTAAACTAATTTTTAGTTTTAGGGTTTTTTTTTTAACATAAATCACTTTTAAGGTTAGTGGCTACCTGATGTAGTATTTTGACACCTTGACAATAAAGAAGAGATTATGACAGTCCTGGGGGTGCTGTTTTAAGTGTTTTCCTACAGTTAAGCAATAAATCAATGACAGGATTTCCAGCCTGCCATGATTTTCCATGGTTACATGAAATCTGTTACAATATCAATTATAATTTCTCCCTATCCCAACTGAAGTAAGATTACTCCTAGATATCTGTATTTAAAAATCTTAATTGAAGGCTGTTTGCATGTAACCATATATAATTTCTAAAAGAATGCAGCAACAATTTTAATAATTGCTTGCTGAAGGACCAGAAAGTGTTATTCCAGAAAAAAAAATTATAGAGTTATTTTTTCTCTCTTTTAATGGATATATTTGTTCATTTGCTCAGACTTTTGGCAATGAATAAATTTAATAAGTCAACCAAAAGGATAAATTTATTGTACTAATTTTGAAAAAAATATACTGTAATACTTTTATACATAAGCTAGACTTAACTGTATATATTATAGAATAATACAATAAAGAATATAAGAGAATATGGGGACTTTATTTAATACATCCAAAATAACATAACTGATTTATCTACAGTTTCACTACAACCTATGTGTTAAACTGAATTTCTTGTAGAAAAATTGTGACCAATTTCAAAGGCAACTGAATTATGCTCAATATTTGTAAATGTCACTCATGTAACAGCAATGCCATATAGGTTTTTCTGGAAAGTTTTACTTGTTATAGAGCAAGATTTTCCTTAAAATTAAAAAAAAAAGATTTCATAAGAAAGAAAAATGAAATCCAGGTACATATTCTTGCCTAAAAAAAATTACAGAAAGATAGAGAAAGTGACAATACCTTTGTAATACCATATTCTATAATGTCAATATATGTCCATGACATATGATCCAATCTTTGGAGACATAAGATTTAGGTGCTATCCTTTTTATTTCAGTTCATTTACAAAGTTACTATTAGTGTAAGGTGATTAGATTATTCTTTAAATAGCATTGCATACAGTTGGTTGCTATCAACACAAAATAAAAATAATTGAAACGTATTAGTATATGGTCAAGATTTGGTATAATTTGGACTAAGATCTTGCAAACACAGAGCTGTCCTTGAACCTGACTCAGCATCATGCTAAATAAAATATTTTAGCAGAAGCCTTCATTAGTTGGTGTCTCCATATTTTTAGTCCCAGGATTTAAATTGGGTCCAAAAACTTTAAGGATCACAGAGCTTACAGTTTTTCTTGGTAAAGTCTGCTATACATAGGTGCTATAAATGTCATTTAAGATTAAATTTTTGTTTTAATTTTGGAATTTACATTGCTTTTGAAATCAGAATTCTTAGAGTCATTTTTAATATGGAAGAATATAAGTTATTTGAGAAGGCACAGGTTTATCCTGCGTAATTGCTTATATCCTGATCTCTACCCCCATGCTAGAACAGTAACATTATTTCATTATAGGGTATAATTGTTCTTTTTATTTTTAATGCTGTTTATTTATGAGAATTATTAAGTGTACCTATCTTGGTAAAATGAATAACAAATTGGTGTTTAGGGGCAATGTACCATGCAAAATGCAAATGGGATTCCTAAATGGAAGACATCCAGCATGGATCAAGACCTTGCCCATATGTGGGTTTTTGTCTAAGCCATCTTTTTATAAGCTTTTTAATGCTTGACCAGCTACCGAAGCAAACAGAGACATATTATTTATTAATTGTGCACCGTTAATAGTGAGGTCTCACCAGCTGCCAATCCATATGGACATAAAGCCCTCTGTCCTAAATCTACTCAGATTAATTTCTTTCAATGGCATCCAACAGGGAGAGGGTAAAGTGAGAACCTGGTTTTGCAACTGTGTTTTTATACCATGCTTGGCACATTAGTTCACTAGGACTTCTTTACAAGCAAGAAAAGCTGCTGTACTTCTTGGTCCTATCCCCACTAGAGATTTACTAAAATAGAAATGAAAGGTCTTTAGATTTGTTGTTTTTCCAAGATCCTCTCCAAAGCCTGCATAATCTTTTTCTCTCCTCCACCTCCAAACAGGATAATAGAAAAAGATTTTAAAAGAAAAACAAAACAAAATAAAAAATACTTCAACAAACTCAAACAGCTGTAATATCTAATTATAATAAGGGGAGCTCTCAAAAAAGTTCAAATTTTATAAAAATAGACTTAGTTGCAATTTCAAGACATTTGTGATTACTTTCAATAGTCTGATTCTACATGTAAAATGTAAAAACTGCTTAATCTAATTATCGACACCCCAATACACATTGTCCAACAAATTTCATTGGTTTGTTCGTTTGTTTGTTTTAATTTAGTTTGTTTTAATTCCGGCCTTTCCTAAATTTGCAACTAGCTCAATATTCTTGAGGGAATATCATCAATTCAGAGAAAAGGCCAGATTTAGCTCCTTCAGAGCTATCTGCTGGCTGTCCTCTCCCATTCTTAAAACACCAAGACGGTCATTTTGAAGAGTTTGATTTTCTCTGGTCATACTCCTCTATGTTCCTGTTTCTCTTCAGGTCAGCACAGTGTGATTTTTACTTTTCTCTTATGTCCTCTGGTCTCAATCTGTCTAAATGACTAAGTAGTTGTGTGGTGCATTTCTTCATAGCATGCACAAATGATAGAAATGAGAAAAAGGTTTCATTTAAAAATTAAAATATAAAGAATGGAGGTTTCCAGTACATATGTGTGCATGCTTGCTGTAATGGTAAATTTAACTACAGTCAAAACTACAAGCATTGCAGTCACCCTTTACTGTGTTAATCAGTTATTTAGTTAACTGTTAGAAGAGTTAAAGGACTGACTTTGTGGGACTGCACTGTTTAAATAGGAACTCTGAATTTCAACCTCCACTCTCTGCTGGGAAAAAAAAAAAAAAAGCAAGATTCCCAAAAAAAAAAGCCACCTTGAGAGAAGCTGTAGCAGCTATAGATTTTTTTTTTAATCTAGAAGACTAGCTATGTTAATCTTTCTTATCCAATTTTTAAAGTAGTTAAGTAGGCACATATCCTATAAGAAATATGCTTGAAGAAGGCTATGATATTCACAGGTAAGAAGGAAGCCAGTGTGTTTATAGTCAGTCACCTTAACTGAGAATGGTAAACGTTCAGCCAGGGCAATTTGCCCAGTTTCTGAGTGGGGCTCCCAGGGCAGGAAAGGTAATTTTCTTCAAGAAACAGCTGGGCCCTTCAAGCAAGAGCTGCACTCAAGACTGATGGAAATCACTAATTTTACACTGAAATAATACTTTTAAAAAATGTTTACTCTTAGCAATAGTAACACTACCTCTGTATTACTCTTAGTTTGTTTTCAAACAAGTCATTTTAGAAAGTTGCCACTGCTTCCTGAGGAATGTTTTTATACTTGAAGTTGATACACTGTTAGTGACTTTCTGTACTCTGTATGTTCTACTCTGGAGCAATATTTAATTGGCTCAGGAAACTCACCACGGAAGAAACTGACTGAGAATATATTTCTTTTCTTTTTCTTTTCTCATCTTTTCTCTTCTTTCATCTTTAATTCTTAAATCCAGAGAGCTCAACTCCCATTTTATTAATCTTAAAGATTTCTTCTAAACCATTTGAGAAGGCTCTATCCTTTGACTTTTTGGATTTCAGGCAGCAGCTTGCTGTAGATCTAATGAAAATCTGTCTCTGCATATGCACAAATTGACTAAAGGGAGTACATCAAATGTTAATTCATAGATGCAGAAGTAATATGCAAATAGAGATTCTAAACTTACTGCACCATCATTTTTAATGAAATAAGTTATTCAGCCCTTACATTTACGGAAATAATAAAATAATGCCTTGGCTCAGTGCACTGGAATATAGAGTCTCTTCCTCTTAATTCACTGATTGCCAATTCACTTCTCTTTGCCACCAGATGGATTTGAACTTATTGAACTGAAAGAAATTTTTTTCTTTTATCTTGGTTTAGGTAAGCTTCTCAGTAAAGATGCCTACTTGTGTACAAATTAGGTGCCAATATGTTTTACTTACATGTAAATATGCACATAAATATATATTCATGAGTCAGATTGCTAATTTGATACACTACTGATACAAAATTGATAAATGTATTACTGCTTCTCCAAGATGAGAGATTTAAACAGACCTCATTGATTCTATTTTAATATTTATAAAGAAAATTATTAAATTGTATCTGAATTAAAATTAAATTATACATTTTCATTATTTTCCACTAAAATATCTTATCGTAGAGAAAAAATACTTAATAATTTTATTATAAATGATGATCTTTACTATAGAATTCTACCTAAAGGACATTTTTTCCAATAAAATATGTAGACCCTTCATCATTAAAACAGTTATTTGACTTCAAGAAGCAAAGTGTAATGTTATGAAAAAATAAAAATAAAAAATTAAAGAATGAGTGTAAAGTCAGTTAGTACAGATGTTTATCCATATTCTTTCCATCCTGTCCATGATCTTTGCATACATGTTGACATGTACAGATTTGCTTTAGTTTAGGGAACCTAACCATCATAGGGTAGAAGAATTGGATATCAAGGGAAGTGTGATGGTGAATACATGAAAAATAAAAGAATAGAAGAAAAGCAAAATGCATATAGCTCAGAGAGAAAGAACTTATGGAAATTTAAGACTTCATCTAATTCCATAAAATGTCAACAGGAGAGGATGAAAAGAAAAAATACCTCACTTTGCCACCTAGTTATACAAAGCTAATTAAACTGTCTTTGGTAAAAGGGGAAGGCGGACTTCCTCTGTTTTGTTTGTTTTTTAAGAGCAAAGCTTTTACTATAGATATACTAGTTATAGTATACAGCACCCAATAGGTGGTAGGTGCACTAACCTATATATGTTATTTATTCATCTATCCATTCAGTCTTTAAATATTGAAGCTCAAGAGACTGGTGTATCAGACACTCTCTTAGGTATACATTCTAATGGTAGGGACAGACATATCAATTATTGATTATATAGAATAAGATCATTATTAAGAATAGTATATAACAGATATATATCTATATCTATAGATAAATAGATATGTATCTATATTACATATAGATATATATCTATATCAATGACTAATAATCCTGAGGTTATTAATATAAATATCCTTTCTAAATGATTCATCTGAGATTTATAATGTAACCTTCTTAATCTCAGTGATTCAGATACTTGTAAGGTGACTCAGGTAAAATCTCTAGAAATTTTATAATTATCTAAAATGTACATTTTTGTTAAAAAAATAAATAATAGCAAGGCATTGCATAGAAATTTAAGAAATGAAGATATTAAGTTAATTACTTTTTGTCTTTAATATTGGGAGAATTTCAAAGCCTTGGTTATTGTATATTTTTAAAATTTAGTTCCATTTAAGAATAGTTCTTTTGTATATTTAGGTGCATTAGAGCATAAGATATTACTGTAATAAAAATATGAATCCTAAGAGCATGCCCTTTTCTGAGGTATTAACTGCAATTCTGTAATGGATTTTTAACATATCAAATTTAAAAACAACCGAAGTAAGACAAATAAGTGAACAATACACATGAATAGAAATTTAATGGAAATTAAAAAGTGAAAAAATTTGGTAAATGGAAGAGAAAAATAGGACTCTGGTCAGTGGAATAAATGGATCAAAGTAGTTCTTAATGGCGTGCTTATGGGACATAGCAGTGTGTATTCTCACAAAACCAAATATAATGCACTACACAACTGTGCTGGTTGCTGTGAAAAGGGAATATAGTCTTGTAATATGTAAACGCAAAAATGGAATACATGTTTTATTAATGCAATATTTTGTAATGGCGTGACAATCTCCAGTAAAAACTATAAAGTAATTTCTACTCAGTCTAAATAGCTCCCAGAATAACTCTACATGTTTACAACAGTTGTGTGTGTGGCAGGGAGATGAGAGGAGATAAAGAGGGGAAATTTAAAGAGAGAAAATGTGAAACCTACTACTGAATAGGATTGTATTGAATATAGAGCTAAACTGGGCATAATTCGATTCAATGACTCTTGAGTTTCTACATGGTTCTCATGTCCATTTCTACTCATAAAGAAGTGGTACTAACCTGCATAAAGTTGTTCTGTTTTAATCTGAATTCCTCTTGTTTTATTGTGCAGCTTTACCTTATTCTATTATTTGCCTTCCACATTTCATTCTATTCAGTCTTGGTTTGATTACCTCCTTTTTTAGAACACATGTCATCACTCTTTACTTCCAAATTTGCTAAGTGTTCATTTTAAAACACATTATTGCCAAAAAAGTTTTGCTTCTTCCCAGTTTGCATTGCAAAATTCCACTAGCTTGGATGCTTGTGTAGGGGATGGATAGGAATAGGTTTTATGTAATATATTCTGTTAGCCATGCCGTCTAACCTGAGAAATCCCTGCTTAGTATTTCTATGCTTAATTCTCCACCACTTTCAATAAGGGAGTTTGAAATAACTCTTGGGCAGGGATGGGGGGAGCAATTGTCTGATTAGAATCTATAGAAGTCATATTATTCCTTCCTAACGCAACTGTGATTTTATTAGATTTCATCTATCATATCTTTCATGGGAGATGGTTACTGTTCTCAGGCCCAAGAATGATCTTCATTTATCTAAGTGGTTCATGGTAGTCTCATTCCCTTTGCTATTGATCATTTTAAGCCTGGCATGCAACAGCTCTGGCCAGTGAGTGGTACCTGAGAGGAAAGAAATTCTGCTAGATGTCATTTGAGAAAAGTTTTCCACTCTGATTAAAAACTCCTTTTCTGATCTGAGATGTTATCATGAAAATGGAATTCAGAGCATTTGCAACCAAGAGAAAAGCTGAACTGATGATAATGGAGTAGGAACGTGGAAAAAGCTTTTATCCACATATGGACGTAGACCACCATGCAGAGTAATTGAATTATTCAATGTAATAGCTGCTCAAGGTTTGTCCCAAGTTCCACAGAAAGTGGAGATTAGTAAAAACCTATATCATTATTCCATTAAGAAATTCAGTCTCAGTTTTCACAAATGTTGAAAGTGTAAGTGGAATGAGGAAGAAAGATTTCTAAGGATTTATTACCAAACTTGTCACAATCAGTATTAAATGTGTCTAATTGTTACACCTAGAGCTGCTTTCTTCAAGAATCCAAGTCAAGGACTACTTAGAGTAACCCTACACTTTGATTATTGTCATGGAGACTGGAAATAAAATAAGAACAATTTATCCAAGTGTTTTCTCTATCATACAATTTGGAGTTCCTGAAAGAGAAGAAAAAGATAAAAGCATAGACAAAAGGATCTAGAGTGGTGCAAAGTGACACATACTGATATATATATATATGTGTGTGTGTGTGTGTGTGTGTGTGTGTGTGTGTGTGTGTGTGTGTGTGTACTTTTATTTTTACTATTTCTCAAGGACTTCATTTCTTTCTGTAGATAAAAGTCTTCTAGTATCATATTTCTTTGTCATGAAGAACATTTCTTAAAGTGCAGCTCTGCTAGAAAAGGATGAATGTCTCATTCTCTCAATAAAATCATGAATCTGTTCTTAGTTTTGAAAGATCTTTCAACTGGGTATAACATTATGGGTTCATACTTCTTTCAGTACTACTAAAATGCTATTTCATTGTCATCCAGCTTATATACATTCTGAAAGGGTGTCTACTGTTATTTTTAACTTTTCTTTTTCTGTTTATTGTATGTTATTTTTTTCTGGTTCCTTTAAAATATTCTCTGTACCTTTACTTTTTATTTTTTATAATTTCACCCTTAAATGCCTTTATGACCTGATGTTTCTTTTTGTTGTAGTCTGGCTGGCTGGTACTTATTTTTGTTCTATTTATCTGATGTGGGTTTTCCTGAGCTTCTTGCATCCACGATGTGATGTATTTTACCATGTTTGAAAAATTCTCAGCCATTATTGCTTTGCATATGTTATCTGCCTCATTTTCTACTTCTCTTTCTGCAAAACCAAATTACATATGTATTAAGCTACCTGACATTATTCCAGAGCTTTTGGATTTTTCTGTTTTATTTCTTTCACTGTTTTATTTTTTTCTTTGTGCTTCAGTTTGGATTATTTCTACTAAATTATCTGCAAATGCATTGACTCTCTTAAACTATGTCAAGTCTATTGATGAACACACTGAAATAGTTTTTTTTTCCTTCTGAGACAGTTTTGTGAGTTTTATTTTTAGCACTTCTATTAGGTTCTTTCTTGTATTTACTGCCTCTATGCTGAACTTTCCCATTTGTTAATACATATTATCTACCTTCTCTATTGTATCCTTTAACTTGCTAATCATGATTCTTTTATAATACTGACTTCAGAGTCATCTCTGAGTTATAACTTCTGAGTCACATCTGAATCTGGTCCTGTTGATTGATTACTTGTTACTTGACAAAAGATTGTTGCTTTTTCTTACTTTTTTGTATGTCATGTAACTTTTCTTTGAATTTCAGACATTGTTTTTAGATCTATGGAGACTAAGATAAATAGTATTTAACCTGAATACTATTTATCCATTTAAGCCATTAACATGGAGGTTTGAGTCAGTCTAATATGGAATTGTGCTGAGTTTTTTTGTTTTTGTTTTTGTTTTGCTTCTAAAGTTAATGTCAGTACATCACAAGCTTCAGTTTCTCCAGTTGTCAACTACCACTGAGCTTTCTGTGTAGGAGGAAATATTGGTGGTGCCAGTATTTTTGGATTATTGTGCTCCACTTCCAACTTTCACCATCTATGCATGCATATACCCCAGAAAGGGTTCTCTTCACATTCTTGTCTCTCTTCAATGGTTGACTGATATTACTTATTAATATGTGCTAATTTTCAGTGGTGACAGGTACTATGTTATCATGGTCTCACTTTAGTGCTAGGGAATTTATGTATGCCTAGACCTTGGAGTGGAATTTTCTTAGCATTAATACCCAACCTTCTCATGATAGCAAAACGCAACCTTATATCTTTATTGGTATTAGGTGGGAGTTTTCTACCACTCCTTCAGCAGTAGGAAACTTTGGCTTGGTGTTCATATAAAATATAAACCCTAAGAACATTTGCCCTTCCCCCAGAGGCTATTGCTTCATTGTATAGAAAAACTCTGAAAAGAAGGCTTCCATTCCTGTCCTACTGCTTATCACACCATATACACTTTGCAAATGAGAATGTTTGCTGCCCTTCTCCAAGCAGCTTAGGTCCACAAAAGTGTGCAGTGTTTTGTGTCTGTCTATCAATATCCAACAATCACTTCCTATATGCTATCATCATGAATGAGCTTTCTCTAGTTTCCTATCTGGCTGCCAGAGTGCTACAATCATGGTGTTCCAGTTATCTATTGCTGCAAATAAACTATCCCAGCACTCACTAGTTTAAAACTTTAATTTGTTAGATCTTTCACAGTTTTCTGTTGACAGACTCACATTGGAACTCCTTACATAATGTCCTTCAGTCTTTCATGTAGTTGCAGTCGAGGGAGACTGAGGCTGGAGTTATTGAAAGGCTCAATGTCCAAAATAGCTCATTGTCAATGGTGACTTTGTGGCTTGTGCTATGGTGGATTCTTTCTAAGAGAGTTAATTCCAAGAACCAGCTTTTCAAGATGCTCAAGTGGACTGTAAGGCTTTTAACTTAGCCCCAAAATATCATGTTCACCATACTAGTCAAATAACTCACTAATTCCAGTCCAGATTTAGGGAAGAAGAAATTTGAACTTTTGAAGTGAGGAGCTGTAGGCATGTATAGCAAAGGAAGGAACTGATGATGAGCATTTCAAGACTGTCTTCTACAGACTGTCCTGTGGGAATCTTAATTCATGTCCCTTCCACATGCAACGTATACTTATTCTCCAACTAAGAGCTTGAAACTCACTTTATTACAGTACTGGCTTGAAATCCAGGAAATTTACATCTAAATTAGGTTCAAGTCCAAGTCATTAGGTATGACTCCTCTCAGTCTGAAAACCTATGAACAAGAAAGATAATTTCTCTGCTGCTTCCACCCTCCCTATCCAAACCCAATAACAAGTGGTGGTCCAGAGAGAAGAGAATTGCAATAAATACTCCCATTTCAAAAGTAAAAGGGATGACAGATGGCACATAGCCATCAGCAGTACATAGCAGTTCTGAAATCCAGTTCTCCACTTATCACTAGTTACCTGGTTAGCTTAAAATCTAATCCCCTGGAATAATTATCCACAGCTCTTGAATTCATTCTCTGGACTCAGTTCTGAAATCCAAGTCATCCATAAGAAATGACCTGTGTGTACTGGTAAGTAACTCATTTGGGGACCTTGATGTCTTTCATTTTGAACTGCCTTTGCCTTTTTTGACTCCAAAGTGATAACATTTTTATTAAGCTAGTATTTTTTAAATGTTAGATTTTTCTTATAAATCTTATTAGGATTCAATATATTTGACTACAGGCAAAGTCAAAAATTTCTTTGATACCAATATATTCTGGTTAGGGCTAAAAATCATGGTGTTATGGCACAATATCATTAAGTTTTTAGAAAATTTTTCTATCTAGAGAGAGAATCTAAAGGATACATCATTATTAGACTTCCAAGTTAAAAATGTCTAGGAAGTCTACCTGTAAAATTCATGGAATTCTGTCTTTTTAATTAGCTAAGATGGTATGCAAAGCACTGCCATAAATATTTTTATTTAACAAAATAAGGTCTTAATCGAAGGTCTTATAACCAACCACACCTGAACATTGCTATCTTTTAGCCTAAGTTTCTGGCAACACCTTTTATTTGATCATTAACTTGAATTCATTCCTTATTTTAGAAGTTTTTTGTCACTGTGAAGTCTGAGAATGAGAAAGCTTATTTTTGACCTGACATTTTCAGGCTCTTTATATTTTCTTAAAATTCTTTCTGAAACTAAACAATTCATTTTTTTTATCCCCTCTCTCTTATCTGTGCCTGATTTTACATGGCTTTCAAAAAATAGTTGCATTTTCATGGTCCTGAAAATCTTAATTGAAATTCATTATACATATTTTCTATTTTCTACTTAAACTCAAGCAAGTGTTGCTAAACATTTTGCTATTATATAAAATGGGTCACTTTTCTTCATCCTCTAACAAAATTTCTCAGTTTATCTAAATAATGACTAAAATTACATGTCACTAGGCCATTTTAGCAGCCTGAGATTGTAATGGTTCTTGGTGATTTCTTTTTTATCACAAATTTGTTGGGTTGGCTCTTTGCCTTCTGAATCTTCAGGTTGCTAACTTTTGAACCACATGTACATTCATAAAAATTTTAGGAGTAAATTGAACAGGTAATTTAAGACATTTAATTAAAAATACAGTATGTAAATGTTCTACTTTCAAGAAAATTACTTAACCTCTGTATGCCATCTTTAAAAATAGAACAAAATAATTATCCTGTATTATTTCCTTGACATGTTTTAAGGGACTGCTTGGGGAATTTTTTAGCATGCTAAAAGGATTTGGTGTGCTATAGTTCAGTTTCAAAGAACAGAAGCAAATGTGTTAATAACTCCTACTTTCAGAAAAAAAAAGACTTAGTTTAAAACTACACACATATAAATATACACATTCTTATTAAAGTTGGTTAAATACAACTATTTATCACCGAATATTCATTTAAGACATCAATAAATTAGTACTATATTAAATCCATGAGTTTTATATAAAAAAGTAGTTATAACCACAGGAGCTAATTATAGGGATAAAAGATATAAAGAAAATAAGCATTTAAATAGTCAATATAAGAAAAAGAATTACAAATTTCAGCTAATACATCTTATAAAAAGTTACTGAGTAAGGTAACACAGAAAAAATAGTAATCTTTTTGTGTGTTTTGTGAAATACATACTCAATGTAAAATTTTTGGAAAAAATAGAAAATAAGACAAATGAAAAAATGACCACTAGCCTTGGACTATCCATTTATTAATTTGTTTCCTAATTTGTAAAGTGGAAAATAATAGTACCTACAATATAAAGTTATTTTTAGGATTAAATATGTTAATGTGTATAATAAACATATAAGTATTTGGCATATAAAAATATTCAAAATATTAGCCATTACTATTATCATTATTATGTAAATTCATTTCTTTTTAAAATTTGTTGAAGTCTGCACCAGTCTAGTCATTGAACATATACAAAAAAGCTTAACAGATTTTTACCTTATGAAGCTCACATCCTAATGAAAAAAGACAAAAAATACACATAAAAATTAATGAGTATATTGCATGTTAAAAAGTGATAAATATTATGGATATAAAATAGGCAAATTAGGTGGAATAGGAACTACCTGATGAACATGTAGTCATAATTTTAAACAGTGTGGACAGGATAGACCTGAGAAAGGTAGTTTGAGCAAAGACCTGAAGGAGGTGATGAAATGAACCCTGTAAGCACACAGTGTAAAGGTCCTGAAACACCAATGAACCTGAGGTGTTCAAGAAACATCATTGAGGCCTCTGGCTAGAGTACACTGAATGAGGGAAAGGGTAGCAGAGATGTAGTCAGAGAGCAAAAGAGGAAGCACCTCATGAAGGAACTCATAGGTCCATGGCTTTTAATCTGTATAAAATTAGCAGCTAGTATAGGATTTTGAATAGAAATGATCTGATGGATATTTGTAAAAGATTTTGTTAGCAGGATTGTTGAGACTAGAATGTAAGGTGAAGGGGAATTTAGGGAAACCAGTTGTGATACTATTGCAGTCGTCCAGGAGTGAGATGATTATGACTTGGGCTAGAATGGTAACAAGAAGTGACAGTGCTGAGGAAAACGCTGGTGATGCAGGAGAGAGAGAACAAATTTGTCAAATAAAATAATTGAATAGAAAATAGAAATAAATACATTTGCTTTAGATCGGAACCCAGACTGTTCAAACAATAACAAGAAGGATGACAGATGTGATATTGGGAATCTGTGAGATTCCCTTATAATATACTGTTGTTTCTAATTGCAGAGAATAGTATTATTAATATCTGATGTGTTAGTGTCCAAGGTCTCCTCTCTATATCACATGAGAAGATGAAGGCAGAGATTTAGGCGATGTATCTATAATCCAAAAAATGCCAACAATTGCCAGCAAACCGGTAGTAGCTAAGGGAGAGGCATGAAACGTATTCTTCTTAGTAGATAGCTCTTAGAAAAAAAAAAAAAAAAACTATACAGTCTAATATGTTGATCTTGTAATTCTAGCCTCCAAAACTGAGATACAATAAATTTCTATTGTTTAAGGTACCTGATGTGTGGTACATTGCTATGGCAACTGTAGCAAACTAATACAGTACTTTAACCAACTGATTATGGTCAACATCAACAATAAATATCATGTTACTCTTGATAATCTTGATATGATGTGATGAAAATCATAATTTTTCTCTGTGGTCCTCCTCCCAGACAACACAACCTTAGTCAAATCATGAGAAAAATATTAGATAAATCTCAATTATGGGACAGTCTATAAAACATGACCAGTAGGTATCACAACAGTCAAAGTCATTGAAAACAAGAAAAAAATGTAAGAAACTGTCACAGCCAGGAGGCCTGTACAGAGATGTGATAATTAATGTGGTACAGGATGAATTACATCCTGGAACAAAAAACAATGATAACAACAACAACAAAACTGTTAAAAACTAAAGAAATGTGAATGAAGTATAAACCTTAGTAAATAATAATCTATTGATATTCATTCATTAATTGTAGTTAGTCTACCATACTAATAAACATGAAATATTGGGAAAATTGTATAAATGACTTATAAGAACTATTTAATAACTCTCATATTTTTACAATTTTAATTTTTGCCATTTTAATAGTTTAGCAATTTTTCTATAAAGCTAAAACTATTCTAAAAATAAAAAATTTTAAAAACTGTAGAAATTTGTTTTCTGACCAATACACTAACTTATCTAGATGTAGAGCCTCTCTGACTCTGCCATGCTTTACCTGCACCTAACCCCGATGCTTTCCACAGGTTAAAATCATTTTTTTGATCAGCTTAGTTTACAGTGACATTGATAACAAGCTAGTGGGCTCATAGGCATAATGAAGGTCATATTAGTTTTCCTTCTCTAATTAGAGATTTAAGAAAAACAAATTATAAAGCTGTTTAATAATGATATAATTTTTGAAAAATAAAAAGTATTCTGTTTAGTTTGCAAACCTGAAAGATAGAGGCTTGAGTCCAATGAAGGCTGGAATAGAGGTAAGATTATAAGAAGAAAGAACATATTCAAGAAACAGGTATTTCTTTATGAAAACCTGAGAATAATTTCATAAGTGAATTGCATGGCAAATCTGATATTTATAAATATATTGATTACAGAAGAGAAAATACAAAAACATGTTATACAGTAGTCTTTTTGTTGTATTTTAAAAGTAGTCAAACAGATTAAATAAAAAAAATGTTTGAAATTTTTATATTCTAAAATCATTGGTTAAAATAAAGAGCAATATGCAAAATATGCTGACATTGAATTATGCAGAGAAATGTTAAAAATATTATTAGAAAACAAAAACAATTTCATGAGGGCAAGGGCTTCCACAAAAACAAAACAAACTTTTACTTATAATACTTCTAAATAGAAATAAATATGTGCTATCTTAAAATCTCATTTTACTTGACTTTCAAGCATGAAAATAATCTTTAAATAACCCCAATTTACTTTAGAACGAATATTAGATTTTCCATTCTCTTTGAGCAATACTTGTAGGTCTAAAGAACTGGAAAATAAGTGAAACCTAATATAAAATTAGATAAAACCCTAACTCTAATTTCAGTATAAAAATTATGCTAACCTTCTAGAAAAAGTTTATAATATAAATTGTTGTTTTATTTATTGTAATGGCCAGTTATATTACTTAACTCTAGATCTTCTAATCATGTTACATGGTAGAAAAAAAGATTTTTCAATTGCTATAATTTTTATTATCTTTTAGTGTATTCCCTTGGTTTATTAATTTAGATAAATTAAAGTTAACATTATGCTTTATAGCAAGATTTAGATTTTTGTTTTTTAAGAATACATAATGCAATCAGAATCCAAACTGGTCTTTTATAGATAAACATAGCATTACTAATCACTATCTGTTTGAGTGTGCTTTTGGGTTATTGTTCTCACAGTATTAGACATTTTTCTGGTCCCCCCTTATGAACAAGGACAACTTGTTAGGGTTTGGCATATGAGCTGTGACCACAGGTTAGAACTAAAGTTAATTATTCTGTAGAAACACTAAACACAAGACTTTGACCTCAAGAATGCCATGCTTAAAGCAATTGGACTAACTTATCCACAGATATATTAAACACCTTAAAGTGAAATGAAGTTGCAGATTAGCTAACATTTGAACTAGTACATGGTAGGGTAGAGATGGGAGTTCATTTCTTTGCTGTGTTTTGATTTTACCTTTGAATAAATTAATTCATTCCAGAGAGTTCGTTGCATTTTCTCTTTCCCTCGTCTTTGTGTACTCTTGACTTTCCTTGCCCCAAAATCTCCGAAATCCTCACAAAGTCCTAAGAGAGACAATGGAATTGTCCAGTTTTCCATCTTTCTTAAATTCCAACCATTTATATCATCTGCTAGTCATCAAGCAGGAAGTTTTTCTATCAGTTAGGATCATTTTTATAATTTACATAATTTCTGTTTTGTTTTATTTTTTTAACTCATTTTCTGGCTTGGCACACTTATACGTGTACTGACCCTAATTTTTTTCTTCACTCCTTTTGCAATGGAGATTAATCAAGATGTTGTGCCTATTTTTCCCTTCCTACCTTGATATAGCTTCTACTATAGCATATGCTCTCCATGGCTGATCCCTAACCTAATAAACATTCTTAATGACTGACCTCCCTGACATGGTTCTCTATCTTCTCCAATGTATTACATTCATAATCATTACAATATTCTCCCTCAGATTCCTACATAATTACTTATTTCCCATCACCAAACACATTATACTCAAACTCTTCCAACTAATCTCAAGAGCACACATCCATCTCTTATCGCTACCTAAATTAATTTCTCATTATCATCTAATGTGACCACATTTTCGGCATAGGGTCAATATGTTATAAGTCACAGAGAAATTAACCTCTGTTCCCCTGTTTGCAAATCACTGAATCCCCAATGGCTGTCCTCTCGCCCCTCATGCCCTTCATTGAATTGACTCTCCCTCTGCGTGACAGTCCATAACCATCACATGCACAGGAACCAAACAGAGCTGAGAAACTCTGACTCCTGCTCACACTTTCATTTGGTCCCTTACAATTACTCAAGCAGGGTATGTTATTTGCTTTTTAATCTTTTCAAAGTTCGATCTCATGAATTAGAAGTACACACAAAGCATCAAGTCACAAAATGTTGAGTAAAAAATGTAGAAGAATGTGTAGTTTGACATAATTTTATGAAAATTTTTAACATAGAAAATAACATGATAAGTATAAATACAAATACTATACATTTTTCATAGATATGTTCTACTATAGAGGATATGATAAAAATATAAAGAAATTAAGGTATAATAAAAATATAAAGTATGTCAAAAATATAAAGAAATGTCTAAATGTTAAATTTGTAATGCAAGGATAGAAGTAAGTTCTGTGTATGTGTAAGAGGAAGAAGGATCTTCAATCATATCGAAATGCTTTATTTATTACGCTGAGTGGTGAATACATTAACATATGTTACATTATTCTTTTTTTGCATATTTATATTTTGTATATTTATAATTTCAATATTAGACAATATTCTTAATATTAGACCCAAATTTATAAACGCACATATGCACTATTCTATCAACTGATCTATAATTAAATAAATTACAGAAGGAACTTACAGGCTTATCTCTTCCAATCTTCCCACATATCAAAAATCTACTACCTAATACTTCAATCTTTTATTAAATTATTTATCAGAAGGACTTTTTTTGTTTGGGGTAAGAACGAGGATGTCAGTGGAAGACACAGAGGTAAATAAAAATCCACCTATTTACTATGGGAATTTAGATCGTAGAGGGAAGGACATAGCTGTACAAACTGATGTGTAATGACTTGTTGTAGATGTTATGATAGAAGAACCCAGGCAGAAAACAAAGCCTGATGATGTAAAATTGAAGGTAGCCTAGGATATGGTGTGGGAGCTGAGGCCCAGAGACTAAGGCAACATCTTAAATATTAGGATTTGGTTTTCCACCCTGCACTTTCCAACCCTATAAGGATGCTCTGTACATGTGACATTTATAATATAAATGTATTTGAGATATATACATAATGAATTTAATAATATCCCCCCAAAATGTCAGTTGATAAGATCTATAGCATAGTTAAAATGCAGAGCCTATGTCTATGAAATCCAAGTTAAATGAGGTGAGGAAAGGATCTGAAATAAAGGGAAGAATCAGCAGTAATGCTGAGTTTAAATTCTAGAGAAAATGTTGAAAACATTCTTTTTGCTTTTTGGACTGATTTTTATCTTGATTGCATATATTGTTTTGCTCACCTGAGTGGTTACTTTTACTTTTATTTACAGTAGTAGTTAGAAGCACTGATGGATGTTGGCATCAGAAAGACTGTTACAGAATAGCTATATGTCCTTAGAGAAATTTCTTAACCTAAGAACTAATTTCTTTTATGTAAAATAGGAGTGATAGAAATGTTATTCCCATATTGTTATGAGAAATAAAATAGATAATTCAGACAATGTTCTTAACACAATGCTTGACACATGAAAAGTACTCAAAGATGTTCATTGGTTTATTACTGTTATTTCAAATTGCCAGTTAGGAAACTCTAAATGGCCATATACTAGCTTTTATCAGACATTTGAAACTCTAATATACATAATTTCTTCCTAATTCTCTCTTATATCTTTGAATATACATTTTCTAAGACAATAAACTTTCAACTCTATATAAATAAGAGTAAATCTACTAACTAGAGACTATAACTGTTACCTACTACTTCAATCAGTAATTATCTATGTGCTTTTCAGCAAGCATCATCATAAAGTCACTTCTTTTTATTTTCTTTAAAAAGGATTAAAATATGCAGCACAGAATAATCATGAGAAATTAGGAAAATTACTACAAAGAAACATGGCATCAAATTATACACCAGTCATTTATTTTCATTTCCCAGTGCAACATAACATATAATGGCAATTTAAATCTTGGTTTTCCCTTCAAATGTTATAATAATTGTTTGCAAGAGAATTCAATATAATTTGTATTTAAAATATCTATATGCTAACTCTGATATTACCTTAGTTTATTTTGTTTTGTGAAGTTTATTTTTTTGTAATTTGTGATAAAACTAATTATTAGAAAGCTGAAAGTTTTATCAGGTAGCTTTTATTCCTTAGGAAAATTTTGGAATTTTAATAAAATAATAATAGTTATTATTTTCTTTATTCTTATGTATTTCTCACAAATATGTGTCTGATTTGTACTTTCAAAGTCTACAAAAACATTTTCTACTTGGGAAAAAATCAAAAGCATTTTTATAATTTGCACAAATTCACATGTGAAGCATTGAATTCTTGTCGTTTTTGGTAAATAAGAATTAGGATATATTTTTGTGAAAAATTAGATTCTTAATGAAAAATTTTACATATACATTTATGTGAAGATGTTACATATGTACGTGACTTATTTGGAGGTATATTACTAATATTTTTAAAGATATTAATTTATAAACAATAGAAAAAAATTTAGTTTATTTTTTAATGTTTCATAGATACTTTACTAACAATACCATTGTAATATATACACAGTAGGACTTCTGTAGAAACATCACATATAAAGTTCCATTAATACTAATTGTGGTATCATTTAAAGATATATAAAATGATTAGTTCTAAATTAATAGCATATTTTGAAAAAAATTGGTATTCTTTAGAGTTTTATTTTTTATAAGTGATTGGTATATATTAGCCTACTGTGGAAATTAAAATATATAACAATCTAATATTCTAAAGTGACAATATCTGA
This sequence comes from Macroglossus sobrinus, assembly GCA_004027375.1. NCBI lineage: Eukaryota > Metazoa > Chordata > Mammalia > Chiroptera > Pteropodidae > Macroglossus > Macroglossus sobrinus. The sequence continues at coordinate 102,989 of PVKZ01001906.1, read as the reverse complement.
AATATGGTCAAGGAAAGTGTGTGGTAAAGAATAGGTACAAGTCATTTATTTTCATTTCCCTGACTTGTATTAGTTAATAAATTTTTAAGTTTATGATAAGTGCCATCCCCTCCAAATAAGCTTCCTTTTTAGGATGTTGGAGTTAATGACCCATTTAAAAAATGCACTTATAAGAAATCATATGGAGTACATGTGAAAAGTCAGGAGTGGGTAGTAATAGTCAGTCAGAAGCTCTTGTGGCTGATGGACAGATCATTGGAGAACAAGATGACATGCTTATCAGAGTCCAACAGCCTCCAGGAAAGAGAAGTCCTTTGCCAGTCCTCCAACACTTGACTTGTAGTTAGACACAGTACAATGATCACACCATTGGATGCAGTCAGAATTTAATACCCTGGCAGCTGTGGAAACAGTAAGACAATCTACCTCACTATAGTGGGATTGAGTAATGTTCACAGGCTTCACTGGGGGTTCAGAAAACCACAGCAGTGCCTGCTCCACCAAGCTTCTTATAATTCTCTAGATGTTTAAAATTTTTCTATTTCAAAAGGGACATTAGCTGAAGGTCATTTCTCTTGACTGAAGTTTCAGTGATTAATTTCATTTCCCTTGGTCAAGTGGCCTGTGTACACCTTACAAATTGCATCAACAAATTGGGTTAGTAGCCTATTAGGCTAAGAAAAATAAAATTATCTTTCCTTCATCTTCTATTGCAGTATGAGTGGGTCTCCCTAGGTCCTGGATATCTTCACATGATAAGATGAACTTTAATAGAAAAATCATAAGTAAGCAGAATAACCCTGCTAATCTAATTTTCCTTGAGTGTAAAATAATTAGAAATCAGGGAATTAGGCAATATTTCATTTTCCAGATTTATTTATGATAGTTTAGGATTTCAGTAATGCATTTTTTTCCTGAGATATGATTGATATATAACATTGTGTTAGCTTTAGGTGTACAACATAATGATTTGATATATGTATATATTGCAAAATGATTACCACAATAAGTTTAGTTAACTGTCATCACTATACAGTTACAGATTTATATTCTTGTGATGAGAATTCTTTGGCTCTACTTCCTTAGCAACTTTCAAATATACAATAGAGTGTTCTCAACCCTAGTCACCACGCTGTACATTTCATTCCCAGGACTTATTTGTCTTATAATTGGATAGTAATGCCTTTTGATTATAGTTTTGTTCAGTTCAGTGGGACATTAAATCTCTTTGGACACTTGGTTTTTCTTTGAATGTTTGCAACCATATGTGACAGTGACATTTATGTATCTTCTGTTTTGTTACAGATTCTTAAACATTTTTTTCATAGTAATTAACACCTTATTTTGTTCAAAACTAAAAAATATTTTTTAAATTCTGGTTATGTAAATATTTAATTCTCAGAGGAGAAGAATAAATGGTTTTCATGCTAGAGAGTGAAATAAACCCCAAAATGTATTTCTTGGATCAAGTGAAAATCCAACAGAAAAGAATGCCAGCAGGAACAATGTGTGTGGGGTGCAGTGGGGTGCATCTGTGTGTCTGTGTTCTGTAGCTGTTGGTACCCACACTCCTTCTTCAGGAGAAGGAAACAAAGGGAGCAGGTGAGATGTTTGGGTGAGGAATTTTTCAAAAGAATAGCTGAAGAAAATCAAAGCTATGTGAAAGTTGGTGGAAAACTATTAAAAGAAACAACAAACAGCTATTTAAACAAAACAAACAAACAAAAAACTTAGGCTTTTATTCAAACAGCTTTCGTCTTCCCCTCAGAAAGAATAGAAATTTTCCTTTAAATTTCCTTCCAAAATTAAAAGTATAAATATGTTGATTTCTTTAAAAATGATTTGTTTAGTATATTGGGTATCCAGGAATTTTTGACTTGAGATTGTGTTAATGATGGATCAGCATTATGTTTTTAAAAGAGCTAAAGCAAGAATTGAAGCTGTTTCAAAAGCCAATGATACACTTGTTACTAATGGGCATTTGTTGCTTGTTCCAACATGAGGTTATTTAAAGGTCTTATCTGGAACATTTTGGGCTTCTGCCGGAGATAGAAATCACTGCTCCCCAAAGGACTCCTTTCACAAAAGAGACATTTCAGGCAAAAATTAAAAGGTATAAATTATTAGTCATTTATGTCAATTTAGATAAATAAAGGAGGTTTGTTTTTTGTTTTTGTTTTTCCAGTGATGGGTTGTTTTTGTTGTTAGGGAACTATGTTAATTTGATTGTGCTCAGAACTGGATATTGTTTACACATATACTCTCTATGTAGGGGTCAGCAATTGCAATTTTTTGCTCTAAAAAAAATATATATATATATATATATGGCTTTCGGGCTATGTACAGCCTCTGTCTTTGCTGTTGCTTCTCCTTTTCCCTTTCCTCCTCTCCTCTCCTTTTTTCCTCCTCCCTCACTCTTCTCCACTTTTCTGTCTTTCTTTCTTCTCCTCCTAAAATGTCCAAATTGATATTCCTATATGATAAAGTAATACAGTCCCGAGGAGTCACTTAATTAAGAACAACAGAAGGATACTAACCATAGGACAATGCATGGATCATTATTACTAATAATGATCTTAAAGTCATTTAATTTAATACTGAATTGTTTTTAAAGTTGTTTTATTTTCTGAGGGAAAAACTTACTTAGAGAAAAAGAGTAAATATATATGTTGTCTTCTGTAATTCTCTATTAAGATACCAGGTAGGTCAAATATTTGGTGATGGAAAGAAATTTAACTTCATGTGGTGAACACACAATGCAATATACTTATGACATATTATTGAATTGTATACTTGAAAGCCTTTTTGATTTTACTAACCTATGTCACCCCAATAATTTTAATACATATAAATCAATTAATAAGAAAATTACATCACAATCTCAAAGCTAAATCTAACCCTAAACCTAAGCCAAAGATAAACTCAATTCTAACCCTACTCCTTAACCTGTTAAACCTACAGTAAATCTAACCTTAGCAATAAACATAACCAAACTATAAACCTAACTCTAACCATAATTCTTACCCATCCCTGTCCCAAACTGTAACCCTAACTTAAACATTAAAAAAAGTCGTAAATTTTAAATTAATGTCAGTTCTCTTTTTCCAAAGTTTCTAAAGTGTTTGTATCTCACCAAAATACTGATTCTATAGATGTAATGAATAAGGTTGAAAGATAAATTATGGTGTATCAAAGCAGCATCAAACTATATGCTTACACAGTATAAATCATAACAGTGTTTAAGTTTAAATATCTATAAGGAACATCTAATAAGGAGCCATTCACTTTAACTCCACAAGTGTCCTTAACCAGCAAATGGGAGATTCAATTTTTATGGGCCTTTAAGGATTCTGTCTCAGTTATCTATCTCCCTTTTATTACTTTTCACAGATTTTTGAATGATTTAATCAATACCAATAATTTTTATATCCAGCTTCTCAAACAGCCCTTACCATTATAACTGCAGCCCTGACTTCTAATTTCTCTTTTGATCCATGTATCTAATTGCCTTTTAAACATCTTTTTCTAGAGCTACTAACATGTATCATAAACAATACATGCTCAAAATGTAACTGATTCTCATTTTGTCAAACCTCCTCCTTCATTGTATTACAATATCAGTTCCATCCAGTTGCCCAAGCCTGAATGCTGAGCACCTTACTTAGGCTATCTAACCACCCCATCCCTTTCTCTATGCCAAACTACTTACTGAATTCTGTTGATTTCATCTCTTCTGCATCTTTTATATCCATCTTATTTCCATTTCCACAACTACTGGCTTAGTGCAGGACCTCATTATCCTGGCTTATACTTGTTCAATAATCTCCCTGCCAGTAGCCTGACCTTCTCTAATCCATACCTGACACTGCAGCTGGAGTAATCTTTTAAAATGCAAATTTAATCATTTTATTTCCCCATTTAAATCCTTAAATGGCTTCTCATTTCCTATAGGTTCAAGTCCAAAAGCTTTTATAGGGCATTTGAAGCACTTCCATGATCTCACACCCAAACTCATCTCTTGTCTCTGTACCCTACTTCCATTCATCCTAACTTGATGGGCCAAACTGAACTTTATGGAGTTGCCACACAACCCAATTCTAGTTTCTCACATTCTGCTTTCTCTACTTATAGAGTCCTTTACCTCTTCACCCTCTTCTCAAACTCCCACTCACACTTTACTATTTGGCATAAGTGGAACACAATAATTGGTTCTTTGTCTCTTGAGAATCATATATATATATATATATATATATATATATATATATATATATATAAAATCATATATATATACATATATATAATCATATATATACATATATATATAATCATATATATACATATATATAATCATATATATATATACATACATATATATGTATAATATAAAATCATATGAAATTTATAATAAGTAATTGTCTCGTGCAGTTATGGAAACTAGTAAATCCAAAGTCTACAGAGTAGCACAGAAGACCCAAGGATTGCTGCTGTACTAATTTGAAAACCATCAGGCAGGAAGAGACAATGTTGCAGATGAAGTCTGAAGGCATTCAGCTGGAGAACTCTCTTTTACAGAACTCTCTCTTAAGCAGGAGAAGGTCAGTCTTTTGGTTCTATTAGGCCTTCCACTAACTGGATATGGCCTACTCACAACAGACAGGGCAATCTGCTTTACTCAAGTTCACTGATTCAAATACCGATCTCATATAGAGACACACTCACAGAAACACCCAGAACAATTTTTGATCAACTATCTTGGTGCAAAGTAACTCTTCATTCCTCCAGAGTTAGTTGAATATTCTCTTATTGTGGCATAAACATACCTGTTATATGCCTTTATTTTTTATTTATACTATCTTTTACAATTACTTATGTTAATCTCTTTTATCAGACAGGAAATCCATAAGGAAAGGAACCATATTGTACAAATTCAATGTACAATAAATGAATGAATAAATAGATGAAGTAAAATATACAGTTGAGAAATATATGTGAAAAAAATTATATAAAAAATTATTTTGATGAAATCATACTACACTGGTCAATAGTAATAGTTACAAAAGTAATAATAAGATCAGACATTGTAGAGATCTCTTACATTTACAAAATCTGTTATCAGCTTTGATTCTCACATTAATTATGCTTATCTACCAATGGCTGGTATTTTTCCAATCTAATAGATGTGATAACTGAGGCTTAGAGAGATATGAATTTGACCAATGTCAGCGAGTTAGCAACTGTCACTGCCAGGATTTCTGGAATCCGTTTAGTTCTTTTCCCCACAACAGTCAGGTTTTAATAAAAGCTTGTTCTAGTCTCTTATTTTGTAATTTTTTTTTTTAGCTAAGTATCTTATTTGGTTATTAATTTTCAGACTCTCACTGTACATGGTGAAGCAATATACTGTTAATGTGGAGCAGTATGTTAGAACATGCTACTGCTTGAATCATTTCCCATTTTCAATATCTGTAAAAAATGGAAGTGGTTCAAATAGCAAATTAAAGCACAGTTTAAAGCCACTGTATCATATCAAACTTATCAGTGCTTTGGTTTATAAGTGCATACTGCCTGTGCATGGATAATCCTTCAGAGCTTAAATTAGAAAAAGACTCGTAGCAGGTCACTGATTTTTCTGACAACATGACCTTCTAAATACTTCTTAAACTAAATAGATGTGTTTTTCTCTCAACATTTTTAAATCAAAATACTTTCAATGGAGGCTCGTTTCTGTCTGAGAAGCCCATTTGAGCTCATCATTTAATTACACTGGCATTTGCATTTATAAAGCAGAAGTAACCGAGGGCAAGGGCATCTACTCACATGTGTGCCCTAGTTCTATAATGGAGAAGTGCACATCTGTCAAGGTTGTTGAAACTGAAGTCACGCATCCTCTGATGCTGGATGGTGTTCTGGACACTGCTTCAGCTTGCCTGTGGAGCAGTGTCAGATTTTGCAGACCCTCCAGGGATAAAAGGAATCTATAGTGAGATGTGGTTGTATTGATTTTGATGAGTATTTCATCCTATTTTTTAAAAATTATTTTTATTATGATTATTTTTGTCAACACATTTACATTTATAATTATCTGGGATAATTATAAATGTAAATGTTCACAATACCCACTCAATATCAAATATTGAGCTATTTAGAAAAATGTGGATGACTAACCGAAGTCTTGTTCATCACAAAGTCTTGCAAATACAGTCTCCTTTCTAGACCTAAAATCTATGTTGTTCCATTAAACCAATTTTTCTCTCTTTTTTTATGTGACTGGAATTCTCAGATTCTATTCTCCTTAGCATAAAGTATTTTACACAACTGCTTACCAAAATTTGTATCTCTTCTGCTCCCCTATACTCACAGCAATTAAAAAATTACAACATTAAATTAAAGACAAATCAAGTGATATTTTATATGACATTGTGGGCTTCTTGCAGACAAGGGTAGTGATATCTCTTTTAGCCAGGATCACCATATTCTTAACTACAATCGGAAGAATGTTTCTTTAGGATAAAATCCAGATGTCTTGGTCAGCCTGTGGTGGAGAGGATTTAAAATTGTGCAGCTGAAAGAGAAAGCTTTAGGTTTTTTTATTGGCAGCTGCCCCAGGAAGTTGTGCAGCTGAGAGAAGGAATATATTAGTGAGCTTCTCCTCACAGGGAGGTAGCATAAAAATGAGAGATTTGAGAGTAAAATGGGGAAGGAGGAGCCTGTCACAGCTGTGGGAAATCTTAGACTTCTTTTTGGCTAATAAGAGGGATCTAGAAGAAGCATCTGGCAGCAAGGAGGGGCTATGATTTAGTATAGACAAAAATAAAAGATAAAAGAATATAGTAGATGGAATACACGTACTTTCCTAAAGCATCTGATACAATGTCTGGTGAAAATGTACTTTAAAATACTTTTGGTTGGTTTTGGTATCCAAACAAATGAGAAACACATGAGAAAGTACACATAAAGTAAAGGCTATCATAGCCAGGCATGGTTTGCATTAGGAGGACTCTGACCTGCTCTGTAGAGTCCGATGGGCAATGGTGCTGGGTTTGCCTGGTTCATCACCTGCTCCAGTGACTGAAAAGGGTGACTGAAGAGGGTTTTCACATAATTCATTGATGACGCTGAGTGGGGACATGATCTGTGCACATATAAATCCTACAACAGGACTTAAGGAACTAAGGGATATATATGTCAGGGCCGAGAAGGTCATAGGAAGTAGGATTTGTGTTCTTCCTATGTTCTAAGCAGTAACTGGTTCACTTTTGTGATTCAGCAATCACTCATTTAGCCCAAAGTGCCAAAGTCCATCCTGAATAAAGATTCATTTTTGTTAATTCATCTTGACAAAAATAGCAAGAGCCAATAACAGCAACTGGAAACTGCTACTTCCTTAATATGAAAAACAAAATAAACCAAAATAAGCAAAAAATAAATATAGCAAATATCAAAATAAAAGCCACAAAAATATAAATTTCTATGTAGGATGCAATAAAAGGCATCATTACATTACAGAATAAAAATTATTTGTTATATTTTAAACAGATAGAGTAAAAATTATATTCCTATACCTAATAAATAGAATATCTTCTACTTAATAAAAAAAGACACAAGCTAAATGTTAGTGCACAGAAATTACATTTTTAGGTTTTGTTACAATGACAATTATTTAAAATGCAAAGATAATTGTAACCTTGAATTACCCCAGAGTAGTTTATTATAAAGAATGAGTTAGTTTATGCTAATGGATGAGATAGAATGTGATAAGATATTTGATAACTTCACATAGTTAGGACAAAGGCCATATGGTGAAATCAGTGTACATCTCAGTTTCTAAATCTCATTATGTCTAAAAGTGGTTTTAAAATCATTTCTCCTATGGAACTGGTATGCATTTGAGCACAATTTGTGACTTTAATTTGATTGCTATAAGAAGAAAACTTTATATAAACATAAGGCAAATAATTGATAATAATGAGAAAAAGGAGTAAAATTAACACAAATTTTCTTACCTTTTGGCCTTGGAAAAGAAAAGATACAGAAATTATCAAGCTGCATGGAAAATGTTAGAAAGGCAGAGTAAGGCTTTATCTCTAATTTACAGAAAGCTGTCATGGATGAGACTCGCACTCAACCAAAAGAGCAAAGCAATTGATGGGTATTGGCCTAAAGCCCTGGAGCAGTGCATGCACTTTGAAAACATTTTAACTTTAATTTAAAATATTCAAGATGGTTGAAAGAGCCATCTACTCAAAACAGAGTGTAAACTACTACTAGAAGAATTAGTCATTTATTAACAATTAAGGATCAAAGTCAAAATGTAATAAAATTGCACATATATGTATTGTTTTTATTGTATAAAAAGACAAATCTTTTTCAAGACCAAGAGGAATATTTTTATTGTTATGTTTATCTTTTAAAGCAACTAGTGGCTATTCCCCTCCCACCACCACCCCCCAAAAAAATTCTTTATTAATTATATCTTTAGGAAAGCTTGGTGTCCCAATGAACTACTGCTCTCAAAATACCATAAATTAATAATTTTAAGCTTAAGCTTTAAAATAGTGATAAAAAGAACCCGCCTAGATACAAAGGGTTTAAATTTTAATCATAAAGAAATGATTAAAATTCCAATGACCTTAAAAATGTTATATGCTCTCTTATTATTTAAAAAATTATATTTTACTTCTTTAATTCTTCATTATTAACATTTATTATTATTATTTATTCTATTCTTTAAAAAATTTTTCAATTATAATTGGCATTCACTATTATATTAGTTTCAAGTATATGGCATAGTAGTTAGACATTCAGGTAACTTATAAAGTGGTCCCTTGATAAGTCTAGTCCCTCCTCTCTTCATACATTGTAGTTATTATAATATTATTGACTATATCCTCTATGCTGTATTTACATTTTTATGACTATTTTGTGACTGCTAATTTGTATTTCTTAATCCATTCATCTTTTCCAGTATTCTTATTTTGTTCTTTTATTGCTTCTCTCCCTGGTCAGAGATGAAGCAAAGTGAACAAGTCAACTTTTGAAGTTATATGAAGTCCTATCTGAGCACCAATTGAGTGCCTGGCCTCCCACTTACCAGATTTTGCATCTGCCTGCTTGGGTTCTTCCCTTCCACCCATTTGGCCTCCCCTATCCAGGAAACTACCCTCAGTCAGGATATAACACACCTAAAGGTGTTCCCTGTTGCCTTCAACTGACAATGATAAGGTCACACTTATTACATTATTTATTTGTTTGTTTTGGTTTTCAATCTATTATTTAATAGTTCATATGGGGATTTAAGATTTTTGAGAGTGTGTAGTAGGAAGAAAGAGGTCGTTGATATAGAGCTAAGGCCTTTCTTGTGTCTGTTGTCTAGTCTGATATCTTTTCTCAAGCTGGGCAAGATTCAGGTCATCCCATGAATGAATGGTTTCAATAATACTCTTCTGCCTAGTGATGCCCAGATCATGTAGGCTTCTTCTTGACATTTCTCTCTCCTAGTCTGTAACATCCCATAGCTCTTTTATAAATGCTTAAGTAATTATATTTTAAAAGGAAACCTTTAAACTAATTTTTAAGAAACTGTCATGATTATCATTTCAATTTTACCATAGAATAATAGCCCTCACAAACTATAATTCTATAAATATGATATATATGATAAAGATTTACATAATCTTTATGATTTAAAGATCACTATATTGATGATGTATAAAAAATTATTATTGATGATATGTTAACCAAAAGCAAGAGTTGTAAACAGCAAAGCAAAATGAATGATATTTTCTTCTCAGGGTCTATTAACTGTAAACTATAATCCACATTTAAATTGTCTTTTGATAAGTGAATATATTTAATATTATTTTCCATTAATTAATAAAAGATAATATTACCAACAAGACAGAATCTAAATATAGAATGTTAATCTAGGGAATAAATTTAATTTTATATTACTACTTTATTCTTGAATAAATAAATATACATACATTTAATAGGTATTTAGTTTGATTATTTTCTCTTCACAAAAGACATTTGAATCACAATTATTAATCATTTTGACAGCAATTTTTATAATTCTCACAATATCAAATTATTTTGAAAATGTACTCATTGTAAGATAAAAGAATACAGGAGACCAAAAGACAAAGTTGTCTGGGATTTGAAAAACTTCCATTAATTTATCTAGTAATTCAATAAATATTTCTGGTATCTATCATATACTCGACAACTGTACAAAGTGCTAGAAATGAAAGACAAGATATAATACCTATAATTAATAGTCTGGCCAAATATGGTGTTTTTTTTTAGCCACTGCAGTTGATCATTTATTCATAAAAAGGAAACTTCAGTATTCTTGACAGATTTAGGCCCTAGTTGAGCATTATTGTTCCTCTTTGCTTTTCAGTCTTGATCTCTCCCTCTTTTATGTCTTCTGGACTTGAACCTAAAATCCTAATGGCTTACTTTGATTTATCTTAAACTTGGGTCTTAACTATGGATCCTTCCAGACAGTAGTTCAGTTCTTCTGGCTATACTGTTTCATGTTTCAGCCATCCTGAGCAAACATTCCTTTTTGTTTATGAAGTTCCAGCCCTGAGTTTCCATTTCTAAATACTGCACTTCTCCAAGGCATTCTTTCATCAGATTCTTGAGCAAGATCTGGAAGTCAAAGAAAATGAGCAGACTATAAACAGATAGTGAAACCATTCAAGTGGGATATTATTCTGTAGAAATCTACAAAATATTTATGGCACAAAAAGAATAAAAAATACCTCAATTTAAAAAAAAACTGTATAAACTAAGATAATTTAGCCAAAATTTTAAAAGTGTTCTTTATATCCTTTAATGTAGTTCTTTATTCATTTACTAAAGACATATTTATTTATCTACTATCATATACTCTGGGCATGAAATAATGAGAAAGGCCTTACCCTCATAGTGATTACAATTTAGCAGTGAAAAGAGACATTACACAAGAATCACAAGGGTGCTATGTGCTGTAAAAGTCAAATGTTAGGATTATTGGGACTTATGAAAGATAGCCTTTATCTAACTAGGCTTCCAGGAAGAAATGAGGATCAAACAGTGACTTCATATAATAATATGCCATTTTCTTGAGCACTATAATCCACTTCTATTAGCCTATCTGTAATTCACCAGAGAGAAAATGATCAACAAGATTACCTTTTAATTCTCTTTTAGAATAAGGCTCAATATTATTCAGAAATATTTACTATATGATTGTATTAATTAATGTGTAAAACATTTCTCTTGCTGTTTTTTTCTAGTACCTTAAAGTTTAAAAGCAACAAAAAAAAAACAAATGAACCAAAAAGTTAATGGACAGAAGTACATTCAGCTCTTTCTATAATATATGCCCCAAAGTACTGAGGTGTAATTTGACAATACACCAGGAGAAATCCACAGTTACTTTTTGTTTCATATAGATTCCCTTAGGAATAAATAGATACATAAGTTTATTCAAGAGTTCAAGATGCTGTGTGCATATGTATTTTTGCAACAAAGTACTGAATTGCTTAAATCTCACCTTTTCCATTAAACTAGCACTCTACCTGTAAATATAGATAAATCTGCTATTATTTTTAGCGTTTATTGCATATCACATTTTCTCTCTGTATCTGAGGGTTTTTTTTTTTAATGTGTATCAGTCTACACCATTGGAGGATCATCTGCTACTGAATATTTATTTCTTCTTTCAGTTTCCCACAGGAGCCCTAGCATAGTGTCTGTTGTATAGTAAGCATTTAACAAATTTGTGGTAGGTTAAATGAAATGCGATGGAAATAAGTGAAATATCTGTAAAATCAGTCATACTAACAGTTTTGAAGTAATTGATCTAAAAGACAAATCTGAGTACTGAACAGAAGGTCCACAATTGTATAAACAGCTTAACCATGATTATAATTATTTTCTACAAAACATGGGGATATAAAAAATTGAAATTGCTAAATTATTTAGTTAAGCTGCTTTTTTTCTAACCAATTGTCTTATTAGAATTGGTAACCAATTGTCTGATTTGAGAATTTCTTTCCCCCAACTAATTTATTTGTAAAGAGAACAAAATCAGTGGAATGATTAAATACTGAAAAAAACAAAATACCTAGGCAGCATATAAATGACATGTCCTGAATTATCAAGGTTTTCCTGCTAATCGCAGCCCAATTACAACAGATTGGGATGTTGCTATATCAAAAAGAGGAGAGTGAAAAACCAAAGATCTCAGTACTAAATAAACATAGAGAACATACACAGCCCACAAGGAAGACTGTTGTCAGTACAGTTCCTTCCCCAGTGGAAAACATTTTGTTAACTAGCATTAGTCTATATAGGCAGCAGCCTTCCTAGAAGGACTAGGGATTCAAAACACATCCCAGACTCAGAAGGACGCTAAATGAGATAAAGAGGTCATTGAGCTGAGATCAAAGGAAGTCTGCAGCTGTTCTGTTCTGGTTGTCCAGGGGTGTTCTTTGATGTCTATCTCACTGTTTGTGCTAAAATCAGAGTCCTGTGGAGAAAGAGACACTCCCAATTCTCCCACTTACTTTAACCAATTTTACTCAGAAGTTGAGAACTGGGTAAACATCCAGGCATATTGGTTATATAAGCATTTAGAGTTACAGGAACATTCTTAATTTTGAGAATAAGTGTGATAGATGATTGAATAAAAAGTATACACCATTAAAATTATTTTTGATTACTCCATGTTGTTGTAATATTTAATGAGAACCTCAGAATTTCAGTAATGAAACTAGTCCCTCTTTCTAGTTACATATGTAATATCTTATAACCTTAAAAGTAACCTAATCTTTCTTTGTATATCTTTAGACATACTTTTAGAAATAATGAGATTAATGTTGAACTAGATAAATATATTAGCCACCATTAATGCTATGAATTTCGGAGTCATTTTGCTTTGTCTTGCTAATATTGTATATATTTTAGAATTTATATATACATATATATTTTTTAAATCAACAATTATTTACTTTATACTTATTTTGGTGGTGGTCCCTAAAGTATAAAAGGTAATTGTGAAAGGAAAAGAGTGCCTACATGTGTTCAGGGATATAAGGATAAATTAAAAATCTCCTATTTTCATAAACCAGTTGAGTGCAGATTTTCTAAATCTTTCACTATGGCAACAGTGCCAGCAGGTTCACTCAGACCAAAATGTCACAAATCTGGTAACCAATGGAACATTTTCATAGCCAAAATGAAATTGAAAGTAATTATCGAATAACACAAACAAGAAGTCCTCATCCCACAATTCTTTTAACTATTTGACTAATAGGATTTTGTCTGAAACATCCCAATTAATTACAGCACTTCACACTTCAGTCTGACTGTGGAGACTTGCCAATTCAATGACATTAGTCTGTCCTCTGTGCATGCAAATGTCTCCATAGCAAGGGACATGTTTTCTGAAAAGTGACTATCCCAGGTACCTCGGAATATAAGTGAGGTAATCCAAACACTGCTATTGCAAAGTAGATCTGTTTTATTTCTGTTTAAAGCCCAGAGGGATTCAGCAACAAGAAGCCAACCTGTTTCTTCAACTGGGAAATTTCACTTAATCTCTGTGACACTAAAGGAACATAGTATTTATAAAGTGTCTGATTAATGGGAGCAAAGAAGACCTCCGATATAGACCATGTATGAAAAGCTGACCTAGGTGACCAGATCTGTAGTTTACTCTGAAACTCACTATATCTGCATCTACAAAGTCTGACTGACTAGATAGATAATATATTAACCAAAAGACAGAAGACGGAAACAATATTTACTTTTTGATTGATAACTCTGAAGATGAAGAAATAAACAGTTTAAAAACTGTTTTTTTTTCATATTTATGGCAATTCAGGCATACTTCATCAGCTAATTGTGAATTATAAATACCCATTTCATGACACTTAATTTCCAGACAGACTTTTGTTTCTAGTGTAATAATTTTTTAAAAAGTTTGCTTCATTTCAGCTATGTTTTTTTTTTTCTTATTTTGTTTTCCTCAGAAAGAAAGAAAGAAACTCTAAGGTTAAACATTTCATGTTTTTTTTTAAGCTTTTATGCCTTCTATTTTCTTTTACAGATTCATCTTGAGAAGTTATTTTAAGGATAGAAAAATTAATTACGATTAAAGCAATTACAAAATGAAAGGAAAAAAGACTGTTATAGCATATACAAAACACAGGCCCGGTTTATATAAGACTTTTAGGTAATATTTCTACATACACAATCACACCATGCAGAAGTAGCTATTGGGTAGCCAGCAGAGGGGATTTAGGGATCAAGGACATATTCTACTGCTCTGGGGTTCACCATGGGGAATGCTGTTGCAGAGTTGCTTTTGCTCTTGGTTTCAAGAGGAACCTTGGCACCAAGTTAGCCCTGGAGATGATATTTTGGTGGCGACATACTGAATACTCTGGCCTGTGTGTTTAGTATCTCAATGGGAACTAACTGAGTGACCATGTTTGTGGCATTCTCTTGTCCTGTCTATTTAATCTGTCTCTGCAGGGATGGAAGGTGAGGACATTGAGAATTAATTCTGGGAAAGTTAAGAGACGCCTAAAGAGCAAAGGGGCAAAGCAGCACTGCAATCAGACATAAAAATTTCCCCAGCTGTCAAATTGGACACCAAACACTAAATTTAAAGCAGACAGATAAGCCCTAGAAAGCTGTATGCCTTCCCCAAGTGAATTTATTTCAAAGTTCTAGCTTCATTTTTACAAAAACAGACAAATAAAAGCTGTGTTCATTATTCACATCTAACAGAGAAAAAATTAGCAAAATGATACATTACCCTTCTAGAGTTTTGTGGTTATTTCAGACTTTCACACTCATATGTGTGGGTTTCTCCAACTGTAATTTGAATGCTTTTTTCTTTATAAATTATTGATATTTGTTTTTAAAGTTATGTATCATATTAATAGTTTAATCTCAGTTTCTAATTCTGTTCAAAGGCAATTCTTTTTTTGCTTCAATGTGTGCTTTTTAAAAAATGTCTAAAACATAAAACAGAATTTCTCTAGATGGATGAAAAGTAAAACATAATGCTTTAGTGAAAAGGAAATCACCCCCATCCCCAATCACTTAGGGTATATTTGGTGACAAGTTAAATAGCCCACCATTTTGCAGAGCTGGGAAACATATCTGTTAACAAACTTTATTTGATTTTCACTCTCAACCATCTCCACTTTTGAACCTTTAGTACAGGCCACAGTGCTTGCTACAGTTTAATACAGTGGTATTACTGTTTTACTCTCATAGGGTGGCAATACAGACAGTACGTTGATCTCTGGGACATTCATTCAGCAGACCTTCATTCAACAAAAATTTATTGAGTGCCTTCTATGTGCTCAGCATTTTATGTTCCAATCAGACTAAACTACTTGCCATTCTTCCCACATGTCACCCTTTCTAGCCTTCATCCCTTTGATGATTGTACCAACTTCTTTGCCCAGATTACTCTCTCTCGTCACTTTATCACATATATCTCTCTTTGAATCTTGCACATTTATCAAGGCACAGCTCAAATGCTTCTTCCTTTTGAAAACGACTTTTTATTTCTTTCAGCAGGCTGCGATTTCTTCCTTGTGCATGCCCAATAAGAACTTATCTGTGCCCAGCTATGTAATTTGTGGAGTCCAGTACAAAATGAAAATGAAATGTCCCTTGTTCAAAACTTAAGAATTTCAAGACTTGAGTCTCTGTTTGTCAAGACAGTCACAGCAGAGCATTAAACCAAGTGTAGTCTCTTTTAAATTTGGGACCCTGTGAGATAGTGCAGGTCACATGCCCATGAATCCAGCCCTGTCTGTACCACCCCAATGCACTAATTGCTATCAATTTTTTTAATGCATAAGCTATTTTTACACACAGATTGACTTTCCTTTTTGAATATACTGTAGGCTCCTTGAGAACAGTGACTGTATATATTCCAAAGTAACTAAGAGTTAGAGAGTCTTGTAAAATATCAGATATCCTAATTCTTGCTGGACTGATATGACCTGGAAACTATAGAAATATAGAATCTCTGACACCACCCAGACCAAATGAACCCTTTTCCCGTTTGCCCCGAGATAACTCATGGGTTACATTCTAACCTTACCACCAAAGTTTGCAATGAAATATTTCACTTTTATTATTATTTTTGCATTGATCTAGTATATCAGTAGTCTTTGGGAACAAATGACATCATTCTATTTATAGCACTCTTTTTTTAGTAGTTCGATAGCTGGAAATGGCAAATCCTAAAAAACATAGCTGCACTTTTTTTCTAAATGTAAAAGAATGAATCAAATCTATATTTCATAAGATCTCCATGTGATCTATATACATATTCAAGTTTGATAAGCACTGTCGAATAAGTAAAGGAATAGGTATCTAGAACAGAAGTCATACAAGAGGTGGGAAAAATCATCTGTTCAGGGGGTTGTTACTTCATACAGAAAGAAAACTTCTGCCTTTCTCAACAAGAGGAAAATATTGGGTTAACAATTCCAATCCCTCTTTTCAATCCTCACAATTTCTCTTCCTTTTGAGAGAAGAAGTTAATTTTCTCATTGGTAATATGAGGAAGAGCCTGGTAGCTACTGGGCCCATTTTATTAGGAAATGGTACCTTATAAGACAGGTCTGAAAATATAGGTCTGGAAATTTCAATTTTCTCTTTTCCCTCTCTCTCACTCATGTCTTCTTCTCCTATGATCTCTAGTACTCTGATTTGCAGTGATTCATATTATTAAATAAATTGTTAAACAATTCTGTCAGTAGGACAAAAGTTACAGAGACAAAGCAGATTTACGAAATGATATAACTCAGATTTCACCAGAAAACCCAAAAGGTTTCATGTCTACTATCACATTCTGCCTATAATTCTCTCTTTTGTTCCTAAATGAAATTGCCACATTGTGTGGGGAGATAGAATATTTTTAAAATTTTCTAAAACTTCCAGGTATTCATTCTGGGAGATCCTGGATTATACATCCCTGAAAAGATCATAAGAAGATTTGTATAATCATATATATCACTCTCTCATAATGACAGCTCTATGATTTGGGTTTTAAAGAAAATATAAATAAATAAATAAGCAAATGAACAAATACATAACTATAAATGTAGTATAAAATCAACCATATTAAAAATTATACGAGAGAACCTAAATTCATAAGTTTAGGGAAAAAATCCATTAAATAGTTCTTTCAATGATGACAAAAAAAAAACAACATGATTTTATTCACACTATATACTGAAATTTTCTAACTATTGCTACTTGCTTACTTTCTTCCAAGATAATATGTTTTAGCAGGATTAGATCTTAGGGTACTGATTTCTCAGATATATTATAAAAATGTAGAAGCTCAATAAACATGGACTTTAAGAAAAATCACAAGAACTTTATAAAAATTTAATTCTGAAGTGAGGGTTTCTAATGGAACATATTTGTGCATAAAAGCCCTCTAGAGGAAACTTTTAGCAACATTTTACCTGAATATTCCTCAGGTTTTTAGTCCTCATTTTACTTGGTCATGTTTGCAGAAATGAAGTTTCTTTGCAATTACTTTTTAGAATATGTTTGTATTTTAAGGGTAATAATTGCAGGTAACACAATAATGAGTTATGCTGTCCAAACTTCAAAATGCTAAATTTTGGAGAACAAATTAATAGAAGAATGTAGCTGCAGACCTATAACATAAGGTAGGAAGCCTGAAATAGTATAATGAGTTTGCTTGGAAGAGATAACTTTATTAAAGCCCTTCATAGTGCTAATTGTGGCTGGTGAACTCAGATGAAACTGAAACAAGCCAAATTTCCCTTGGCTGGTTGCTTTTTGCTAATTGGTGACAGAAGATGGCTAGAGTTTTACAATAGAAACTTTGATTTCATTGTATTAGTACTGATCCTGATTCGGCCCCTATGTATTATTATCTATGTCTGTGTAATAAACTACTCCAAAACTTGATACCCTAAAATAATATCTATTTGTTATCTCAAATTGTCTGTGGTTCAAGAATCTGTGTGCTATTTGTCTAGGGGTCTATGTCTCACGTTCTCTCAGGTTTCAGTCAACCTATGATATAGAGCTGCAACTTAATCTGAAGACTTAAATGGGGAATGATCTGATTCATTCTCATTTGTGTGGACCCCTCGACAGGACAGCTTCATGACATGGTGAGAAACCCAAGAGAGTACAAGAGATCTTCAAGAGAAAGTCATTGGCTCTTTATAGCCTAATTGCAGAAGTGACATCACATCACTTACGCAGGATCGTTTTAGTTAGAAGCGAGTCACCAAATCCAGCCTATACTCGAGGAGAGGAAATTATACAAATGCATGATATCAGGAATGGAGTCTTTGGGAAAATCAGAGGGAATAAGAGCTAAAAAAATAGAAATAATTTCTTGTACAGACATTTTCTAAGGTATTTTTATTTGATCAGCCCAAAGAAATGTAAGTACAACACTCTCATTCTATTCTAGGAATATGACATATCTATGTGGCACATTTTTGCTTCATGAACAGAACATATTATTTATTTGGGGGATAAACATAAAACAATTTATAATATATTAATCAGAATTCTTTCATTTACAAGTAACCATAACCCAATTCAGATAAATATAAATTTTTAAAAATGTGATAGAATGCCAGAAAAATACAGAAGTGTATTTGGCTTTAGACATGGCAGAATGTAGGAATTCAGCCAATTTTGTCAATTCTCTCTCTCTTGCTTTGCTTGCTCTCTCATTCTTTTTTCTTCCTTTTTTTTCCTCCCTATTTTGAACTCAGTCCCAAACAGACATTGTTGATGTGGAGAAACCTGCCATTTTCAGATTCATGTCATTTTTTACAGCCAAAATTTCTATTAGATAGCAAGATTTTTTTTTAATTTCCCAAATTCCAACTGACATCTTAGAATTGAATGTTTATCATCCTGGTTTAAGTTGCATACTCCTTTTGGCCAGGGGAAGATATATGTAAAATACATGAAGAGCCAGCCTGGGTATTAAGTCTGTGCTTTAGGTTGGGACAGAAGGTCAAGTGTCACTCAAATGACACATACTGAGTGTGGAGGAGGAGTGCATCTCTAAAAAAAAAAAATGCGTGCTAAAAGTTGAAATGGGAATTAGTCCAGCAAAAACTACATATGTCAACTAGCAATATATATTCAATACCTGTAATGTGCCAGGCCAGATGTTGATGTTAGGTGCAATTCTGCTACCAACTTGTATAATTTTCTTCAACTCATGGGAGAGAGACACAAGAGGACTAAATAAATGATAATAGAATACACCAAGTTCATTTAGTCTGTTCAAAAGAGGGAAAAAAATAAGCTTAATGAATATTTTGCATCATAGAAACTTCTATAAATATGTACGGTTTTAAATAATCAGTTATATTAATATAATTAAATAGCTTACTACAGAGATATTTCTGAAGCACTATTTTAAGGCAGAAATTAGGATTCTATGTTATTTGCAACATAAAGATATGGGTTCTGTTACCACTTCCTGACTCTTTGGTTAAGTCGTTATGGAAAAAGCAGAGTTACTCCTTCACCAATCTTGATTTGTCTTTCTCCCTTTTTTGATATCTTGGTGCCTCTTTCAAGGGAACCCTATTGAGGCCAGTTTGGTCTTAAAATAATCACAATGACCAAACATTATTGTGATTATTTTTACTCAGAAATATGATCCTTAGGTAAGTCTTATAAATTTCTAAATCTGATTTTGTCAAGGATGACACATTAATTCATGTAATAGAATAGATAGAACCTTTATGTAAGATGCTTTAAGGCAGTCACATTACCTACATTTAGCATTCTCTTACACTTTATTAGGAGATAAAGTCTAAAGGAACACTGTAAGAATACTAAAAGTTACCAAAATAGACATGTTATTTTTCTGGTTTTAACCAAAAAATATCAAACTGGAGAAGAGTGGAGGGTCAGTGTATGAATGCAGTTGTCCAGGGAATAGACATATGTTCATTTTTATTTGCTTAAGATTATGAGATGTCGGATCACTGCAGCACTTGTAAATGATTTATGAAATGAGACATATTCCTACTTAGCGCACAAAGACTATCAACTATGCTAGCAATTATAGAGATAGGGTGCTATTTTTGGAGGTACAGTTATACAGGAACCACATTATTATTATATGAAATATCATGAAATATAAACTAAGCTTCTCTCACAATGGAGTTCTTATGAAGTTATGCCTAATAGAAAAGTACTGAGAGAATGATTATATTTATTTGCAGTCTGTCTACACTACAAAATGAAGTGATTACCAGAGATTAGACATAATGTTAGTTATCGCACTGGGTTCTGCAGGGAATGGTCACGGGTTATAAGTAACACACATGTCAGTCTCCCAGCTTCTTTCAAGAGCAGACATTCTCTGATATGTTTGGACAAAATAGATGTGCCTCGTTTCCACTTCCCAGCCAAGCATTCTCCAGCTGCTTCTCTACTCACACTGTCTTCATTGCACCACCTGATTATTTCATTTTTTAAAGTATCACCAATTCATGGATGTATATGTGGCAAACATTAGGTGTGGATTTTGGACAGTGGAGGGGGCAATTTTCAGAGCATCAGAGCCCAGTAAAATTTTTAAATAAATTATAAACAATTTTTTTTCTTAAAAATTTTTTCAATATTTTTTCCATGGAATCTTTCCACTTGTCTCTTACTTTCAAGATTTAGCTTCGCTCCTAGATTGCAAATATCTCCTTTTTGTCCTTGACCTTTTCCCCACTCTTCTCAAGCATTCTTTCCCCCCAACTCTAGGTCTCTGTTAATTAGTGGGCTCTGCATATGAAGTTAACATTTTATCTAGTCCTAGTCCATGGGGAACAGACCCATTAAAGTATTTTCCCTAAAACATAAATAATTTGTTGCACAGATGCATAAAACTAATAGACACAAATAGAAAGCAAAATTGAGCTACATGGAAACTCACAAAGATAACAAGATACAGAGAGATATATAGACATAGGCATGATATCTACAAGTCACACACCCATACACACACACACACACACACTCTCAATATGTGAATAACAAAATAAAACTAAAATAGAAAAGTGTTTTTATTGTAATCTAGAGATTTAAGAAAAGAATGTTGAAGATACCTAAAATACAATGGCTAATAAATTAATAGGAATCAAAAGATCAAAATGGTTACTAAATAAATAGGATTTAACTATAGCATACTAAAGTAAAAACATATAACAAACATACAAACACACACAGATACACACACACACACACACACACACACACACACACACACACACACACACCCTTGAGCCAGGGCAGTAATATATACAATAATTCAGGAGAATGCAGTTTATAAGTGCTAATTGTGTATTTACATAATATGTGCGATGAGAAATTTTCATAATTTTCAGTAGCCATTGTCTTGTTCCTTTTCCTTTTGCTGACTTTGTTTTGCCATTTTTAACCTGGCTTCTGAAAACTACTAACATTCTGTGAGGACCCTTGTAGCAAGGGTAGTTTGTCAAATGTGTACAAGAATAGGAATAAAGCCATTTGGTTTCTTTTCCTGGTTTTATTTCTAGGCTCTATAATCTTAGAAAATCCACCTAACATCTCTGTGCTCATGCATACTTTCCTATTCTATAAAATGAAACAACTACATATTGTTTATTATTTCTTTCACCTAAAAATTTCTATTAATTATGAAAAATTAGTCACATCTCACATTTAGGATCACAGACTGATCAAAATAGTGACACTTTACTCACAGAGAAATCAATTAACAGCCAATGTGTGCAAGACTGGATAACCCAGACCATGTGAGTTATAGTGGGTCCCAGAGTGTCAGTTCTCCTGTGATGCTATTGAAACATCAGGGTGCTTATTGATATCTATGTGGATATAGACTTGGCCATCTTGGATTCTTTAGTTTGGAAAATCCATCCCTGAGCCAGATCAGTGGAATTCAGACTGACTAAGCCATCATTTCTATGAAATTTTCTACTTAGAATTTTAAAACTGAAACAGTACACAAACTAAAAGGGAGCTAAAAGTTGTTCTATGAGAACAGTATGGCTAAAAAAGGCATAAGCTGATTTAGTTAGCCATTTTATAAGTTATATACAACTTAATTTAGACATATCTTTATGAAATATACAAACTTGAATCAAGGCTACTTGTATGTGGCTCCTTGCTAAGGACTGGAGGAGGAAACTCACCTCCATGACTTTGCCTTCTTTTTTTGTTCTTTGCTTTTGAATTAATTTCTTGTCTTTCACAAGTTTTCCTTGTGAATCATCTTGCTCAATTAGCTGTTGTCTCTTTTCCAGCTATTTTATATTGCAGTGAATTTACTTATAGAAGTTGTTATTATATTTTATTATCATTATTAAAAATTGATTAATATTAGTAATAATAATAACTAATATGTATTGAGTGCTCACCATATGCTTAGCACTGTTCTAAATGCTTTATGTAGATTAACTTGTTCAGTCCTTGTGGCCCAATGAGGAAGGAATGTTAATTGTATATCCATCACACAGTTGAGGAAACTGAGGCATAAAGTGGTTAAGTAACTTGCCCAAGGTAACATAGCCAGTAGTGATGGCTTCAGAACTTTAACCCAGGTTCACTGGTTCTAGAGTCTGTACAGTCAACCACTACCATGCCTATTGTTGGTTTAATTCTTCTATAACTTATCAGTTCAGTTATTACTATTATTCTAATGTTTTTCTCTCCTTGTCACATATGTTTTTCTCCCTTATCCTGTATCTTTAACCTTTCTATTTTCTCTATGGGACAAACTCCCTGCAATGAACTACTAAGGGTTGATGGTGTCCTTGCTTCTCTCTAATTACCGTCTGTGCTCGCTCTGTATTTCATCTCTTCTCACATACTTACCCAGCTTTAACACAAAAGGACTTTCTATTCTCACTCTGCTAAAATTTATGCTCGGTCTATTTTCCCAAAGCTCTTGGATCAAAGATTCTCTCCCCAAAACGTGGCTGTTTCTCTGATTTATTTTGACTATATATGGTGCAAATAAGTATCTCCTTCAGGAAAATCTATTCCTTGAACAAATGGAAAATTCCTTTGAGGTTTTTGTTGTTCTTGATATTGTTTTGTTTTATTTTTAAACAATGTTTCCAGAGAAACCAATACTCTGAAATTCCTTTCCATTTACTTGAAAGAATCTTTCCCACCTAAAAAAAAAAATCCATATGTCAAAACTTGTCAGCTCTTTATGAATAGTAAAAGTATCACTTGAAGACAAATTCACTTGAGTTTGATTGACCAGTTTATGTGTGTAGGACTCTGCTAGACTCTGAAGAAATGGTGATCTGTGAGTCCTTTGATTGAACTTACAAATAGACGGAGCAATTTACTTAATTTTACAATGGCTACACCCAGCACAACCAAATTGGAGGCCACTGTTGTTTATCAGCAACTATTGTAATAATTATCATATATAACTTTTTAAAAAATGTTTTCTCAACTATAAACATTCTTAAACTTTGAAGAAAAGAACTAATTATAAGTCTAAAGTCAAGTTTAAACTGTTATTCCTTCTGCTGCTACTTGGTAATTAATTGTACTTGATTATAATTCACTTTTAACATAGTCATTATGAAACAGTATCTTATTCTACATTATTGCAGATTTGGGTATAAAATAATGTATTAGAAAGCATCAAAATATTCTGCTGAAGTAAATATTTTTCCATGTATGAGTAATTATTACCCATTACTATTGAAAACTCTATGAAATGACTCATTTTCAGTATATGTTATTATAAGTCCAAATTTGAAATTATTAAAATGAATATTATGATCTATCATTTATATTCTGTATGTGTACTTTATTTCTGCTAAATATATATGTATACATTTATAAAAAATGATGATTAAAAATAGTTGAGCTAGTCAATGGTGCAAACTGAATAAAAATGAAAAAAAGAATGCAATAAAGCATGACTTTTCATTGACTTTAATTAAAATAAAAAAGATATTGATGAAGTGTTTATATTTGAACTGAGATCATACATAGAAAAAAACATTATTTTATATTGCACCTTATATCACTTTTTCAGTTATCAATTGTTTCATAACAAACCACTCAAAATCTTAGTAATTTAAAACAACCAGCACCATTTTTTTGGTCATATTTATACAATTTGAAGGCATTTTTCCTCTGCCCTACATTTCTCTATTGTCTTTGGTGGCTTGAGGGGCTTCATTCATATGTCTGATACTCCAGCTAGAATAATTTAAAAAGCTGTAGGGCTAGCCTAAACTTTCTCTGTACTCATGGTCTAACAACACTCTGAAGTCTTACACACATTTCTTCTCAGGGAAGCTGAATGCCAAGAGAGCAGAAAATAAAGCAACCAGGTTTCTTAAGGTCTAGGTCTGGAACTGGCACAGTGTCAGTCCTGCCTCATTCTGTTGGTCAAAGCTAGTCACAAGGTCAACCCCGATTCTAGGAGAGGAAAAATGAATTCCATCTTGTAGTTAGGAGAATGTGATGAATTTTTGGCAACCATCTTTGCAGCCATCTCCCACAATAGCTATCAAGCTTGCACTTAAGGAAAGAGAGAAGTGATGGTTAACAAGAATTTCAATATGTGACACTTTAGATATCAAATGGAAACCCAACAATTTTTAGACAAGGCTGCTGCTATTTAAGAATTCTGAGGCTCAAAATTAAATTGTATGATGATAACAAACATATTGAGATGTTGGCAAAATTAGATACCAACTAGAAACTACTAGTTAGTACCAGTTAATGAAATACTGCTAATTCTAGCCAGTTCAGTTTTGTTAGTAATCTATTTTAGGCACTCAATATTTCCATCACAAAGATATAGAAATATTACAAACAGTAAATGATGTACTAATAACCCAAATTATATGCTAATCATTACCTTTTTAATTACCTATCAAATTTACCAACTAACATTTTGTGAATTTTCCACTCTCCAATTTGATGTGACTTTCTAAAGTAATAACTTACCCTCTACCTCTGAAGAATTATTGTCTACCATTGGTGAATATATAATTAATTTCTAAACTTTATATTTGATTTAGAACTGTCTTGCAGTAATGGATTCACCTCAAGCAGAATTTGTTGAGAATAATGTACATATGTGAGAGCAGACATTCGAAGTGACAGTTTTGTGGTTTGGATGTCCTCAGTATACGAATAGTATGCCAAAAAATGGATTCACAGCATTAAGAAGGGATTTTCAATGATGTTCATTTGACAATCAGAGTGCTTTGCATAGGAGTATTTTCATAGCAATGTAAAGAAAGTAAAATGCTATTTTGATAAATATAAAACCATATGAGCTAAACCATATGAGCATTTGAAATACTCCAAATGCAATCCTTCCATGTACATTTTGTCAACTAAGTTTGGTAGGAATTTTGGAAGATCTAACTTCAAATCTTAGCTCATCCATTTACTAGAGGATTTGTCAGCTATTTCTATGTTAATGCTACTTAACAAACCACCCCCAATTTTACAACAACAAACATTTTGTTTTTTAGCTTATGCGTCTCCAGGTCAAGGCAGTTTGGCTCTGTAAATTATGCTTCGGCTGAGCAGCAATTCTCACTGTGATCAATATAAGCTTGACTTTTCATTACAGGTTAGGTTTGCATACATCCTTTACGAATCAGTGCCCAGCGAGAGTGTACTCTTATCGCAGTACATAGCATAAAGGCAAAAGACAAGATAAACTACATAATACATTTAAAACCTCTGTTTATGTAATATCCCATTATAAATACTCCATTCTCAAAATCACAAGGCCAAATCAAAGTGAGGCATTACTGTACTACATGCCAAGAAGAAAGCAGAGATGTGAACAGTATTTGCTGAATATTACTCCAATTTATCATAATAGCCCTCCACATTGGGGCATTGTCCTAATTGTCTCTGAGTTTTATTGTCATCATCTGTAAAATATGAATAATATAACATGTTCGAAACTATTGGGAAGCATGTTCCTGACATAGAATTGATTGGCTAAAAATAATCTGGTGGTATTACTCAGTTCAACAAGAATCTATGTAATGCAACAGATTTAGCTAAAATTGAAAGAAATGGAATCTTGGCTATTTTTAAATAGTTATCACCAACTAGTAAATTACATTGACTTCTGTTAAAACCAATGTTGAAATCAGGCTGTTTGTGAAAGTTCAAAGAAAAATATTAAGTTCCATTTAATATAATTATGAAGCCATATGTATAGTATTCGCTCAGTAATATATCAGTAAATAAATTAACCAACAAATGTATATTATTACTCTGCAAAATTGAGAATGTCATAGGAGCTGATAATAGTTGTAACAGAAGAAATTTTCCTTCTAGCAGCTTCCAATCTTGATGTGACGTATAAAACAACAGAGTTCAAAACACAAATTAATGATGTAGATAATTAGATTGTAGAATTAGGGAGGGCAAAAATCTCAGTAGATGGACAATAAACATTAAAAAAACAAACTTTTAAGACAAGTAATCCTGTAGCTTAGTTGAGGAATTGGACTTGCATCATGAAAATGGTTGGAAATTACTAGCTGAGAAAATTTGTCACCACTATTACTATTAATACTAGTTTTCTATATAGGGCATCTCCAATGCCTCAAGCTCTGAGTAGGCACTTTATCTTCTTTGGGTCGTTATCCAGTAAAGACAGTGGTTTCCTATTGAAGAAGAGACTCATATCTATTTTTAGAAATGCATTATAAGAGGCAAAACTAGCATTCTATCTACAGACCTGCTCAAGTCTATACCCTAAGCATTGACTATATAACCCTCTCTCATATTTAACTTACTTGGCTAAAGAAGAGTATATGTAGCATAACAGTAAGAAGAACAATTAAAAGGGAGGTCAAGTTCATATTAATAACTTTGAATATTAGGCTAAAGCGTTTGAGTACTTTGTGTGTCAATAAAGGGGCCATCATGGATTTTGAGTAGGATTTTCAGTGTTCTAAACAAACCAATATGACACTGACGCATTAGCCCACATTAAAGATGTGGAGATTAAATTGAAAGTTATGCAACAGTTCAGCACTGTAAATGAACAGTATGCAATAGAACATGGAAGAAGTGATAGAGAAGAGAGATAGAGAATTAACAAGATCTCAAGAAAAGGAGTTCTACTTTTTAAATTTCTCATTTAGTCATATTTTTATATAGTATATAAGGTAACTTGTTTCTTTGAATGATTATATAATGTGTATCCATTAATAATTCTGTGTGTATGTGTGCAAACATGCCTGTAAAGCAGGGCCAATAAATTTGTTACCTTTCCCCTGTTAAGACATTCCATTGATTCTCATACATTACTGTTGAAAGACAGAAGCAGATGTTAATGGAAGTAATGTTTAATGATCTGTGACCCTATATACAAAGAATATAAGCATCATAGTCATCTGCTAACCACATCCATGAACACTGCCAGTGAAACAGGATTCATGATCTTCAAATCTCAAGTACCAGCCTATTTTCAGTTAGTTGAAAGGGCTCAGCTGGAAGAAGAATTTAAAAACAGAGTAAACATTTGAACTAGTGTGACATCTCCTTGTACTGGTGGTAAGTGATATATACACATCCTTCCCTTTACCTCCCATTTCCCTTGCAACTAGGGTGAAGCTTATTTTCAAGGTGCAGAGCAGCTGAGGTTCACAGAAGGGCATTACCACAGTTGGGTGCCAATCTTTAATGATGAAGCACTGCCTATGTACACAGACATCAAGGTCATCAGTAAATATGTGGAAAATATAACAACAAAGTTCTATTAAAAGCATCAACAATGATTAAGTGAGCAAAGTAAGAGACTCACTTTCTAATTAAATAGAATCTAAAGACAGATGAACATATGTAACATTATATATGAAAGAAGGGCAGCATATATATCAGTTGGAAGATAAATCTCCAAAAAGTAGATTTTTTAGGTTTTGTTAATTATTACTAAAATGAAAGTTTCAATTTGACACTGAGAGTCACCAAGAGAGAAGCAATTCAAATTCTTAGGCATCCTGCCATGTTATGATTAATTTTACAGTCCATGCATGGATGTTTAGTTAGAGAAGAGAACTGTAGATATCTTGTACAATCCATCAAAATGGTAGAAATAAACTGTCACTCCCAACCTGAGCCGTGAACATGTTTATTTATGAGCCTCTCTTGAAATTGAAAAAAAGAAAATCAAGACAGCAATGCAAAGAGAAGCATCTGAAATATTCTCTGTTAAGCAACAGCTAATAGAAAGCTTGCAACAAAGAAATCCTAGCTTATTTATAACTTTCAAAAAGGTTGAGGACATTGGTTTAAATGGTTTAGGTTTCTTTTTTGACCCACCTTAAGACCCTTAAAATATAATGTGATTGTCTCCAGAATTTGTCCTGTTATATTTAAAAAGGGAATAAAATCTCTTTTTCAAATCTTTAATTTTAAACATTAGTGAGAAAAACTGAAAATAAATACACCAACATGATAAGTGGTTATCTTTGTGAAATAGTACTTGAATGAATTTGTATCTTTTCAAATATGTGTAGTTTTTTCTCTTTTTCTACATTATAATTTGCATTTACAATGCTACATAAAGCCAGGATTCTCTGTCTCTTATAGTAGCTTTATCCCCATATCTTGAGACAATGATTAGCATAAGGTAGGAGCTCAATAAATATATGTTAAATGAAGGAATGACTTAATCAAAATGATATCAAGCTAATAACATTTAAGAAAATTACTATTAAATGATACCACTAATTTAATTATAGAAAGAAATGAAATCACATAGATTTATATAAACTTTAAAAACTATGGCTAAAAATCTACTTATTAGTAACAACTGGGTAAAATTTCTACAAACTACAAGGCCAATCAAACTAGAGACAAGTAAAAGTTAATTGGTGGATGTAATGTGTTTTGAAAAATAAGATCCATGGAAGTATTTGATATTTTTATTAAATAATACTGGGTCAGAGGGAAGAGAAAATTTTGATTACCACAATACTAAAATCCAAATTTATGGAATGTTGTCAAAGGGATTTTTTAATGGTGAAGTCAATTTGTTAGTTAAAAAATTTGATCTAAGATGTTATAAAAAGGACAAGGTAATAATACTCAAAGAAATAAGGAATTCAGAACCAAAAGAAAAAGAAGAGCTGATGATTCATGGTTTGATACTTTTTTGTAAAAAAGATGACTACTAAAAAAAAAAAACAACAAAAGAGCAAACTTTGGAAACACTTGCAGAGGAAAATGAAAAATATTACTTGACAAAAGTAATTACAAAAGAGCTAGCAATCACAGAGGGTACATTAAAACTCATGAGAATACTCCATATATGATGGAAATAAATTTGAAAACAATTATTTGCATAAACAACAATTAAATTAGTTTTCTAAGGTAGTAGAAAATCTAGGAGTTAACCAATAACTATATATAATTATAGATAACTATATAACTATATATATATATATATATATATATGTTTATATATATATAAAGTATCATTTAAAAAAGTATCAAAGAAGCACCAAACCAATTATAGCTAAGTCCTTAAAATTTTTCTGGCAAATACTATCACAACTTCAGCAAGCAAAAAATCTCTAATCTACGGAAACATATTCCAGAAAACAAAAATTTCAAAATTTTGTGCAATAATTTTATAATGCTAACATTACCAATCTACAAAATTACATAAAACTGAAAATTACTTTCTTGGGCCTTCTGTTTTTTTACCTTTTCCCTGGTATATTCTTCCTTAAGATATGAATCTCTTTTATCATGCAGACTCAAATAGCTACTCTTCAAAGCTCAAAGTTCTTCCCAAATACTCTCTTGAAAATTGTGTTGCCCTAGGCTCTCTATCCAATTCAACTAACTTTATTTTATTTATTGTATCATAATGTGAATTTATTTTAATTTTTAAACATGTTTATTGTACACCTCTGGCCACTGGAGGGTAAACTTCATAAACACACAGCTAAAACCTCAGCACCTTGTCCATTGTTGACCACATAGAAGGTATTTCATAGGTATTTGTGTTATTTCTCATTTAGAAGAAGACATACAAATATCTTAAATAGATATGTTAGATATTAATAAGTAAAATTTTACTTTTGGGAATTTTTATAAATTAAATAATCTAATGAGTAAGGGTATTTATACTTTTTTTTAAGTAGACAAAAATGAAATACTATTGAAATATCCATTATTATCAAATTATTTATAGAAATGTTGTGTATCTTCACAAGGGAATTCTATTCAGTGATGGTATAATCAATAATGTATGTGTACATTTTCTGTTGTGCCTTCATACAAACAAAAAATGGAAACTGTAGACAAAATATTAACATTTTGTGCACATTAAAGTAATACATTGACTTTTATTTTCTTAATATATAGAATGATATATGATGACAAGCACATAAATATTTTTAACCAGAAAAAATAAAAGCTGCACTAAAATAATGACAGATAAGTGTCTTCAAGACACTAAATCATAGCACAAAGTTTTAATAATTTATATAATGGGATACTAGTATAAGAATTAACAGACAAGTCAAGCATAATTGATATTAATATTTTAATATAGATAGTTGATATTTAGAATACGCCAAAGGCTGTATCACAGATAATTTAAGGGCAAGGAATGATTGTTTATCAAGTGGTGTAGAGAAATTGTCTAATTAGAGGAAAAAAATAAACTTTTATCCAAATCTTATATACCATATTTTAGAATAACAAATTAAATCTGAATTTATTAAATAAGAAAATGAAGTAACTTTTGGTCTGTTTGAGGAATTAAAAAGTATTTACTAAATGTAAGAGCAGTGGAAGAAATTATAAAGGAAGCTAACAGCTTAACTAAATACATCAAATTTTAAAACATTGTGTGCTGAACAAATACACTTTTAGAATAGAATTCTTTATTCATTCATATGTAAATGCAGAACAAAGGTGTTTCATGCCTGAAAAAACTCCTACTTCCTAGATACCTTTTGTAGAAAGATACTAAGGATATACTTTAACAAACACAAAAGTACAATAAACAAGAAGAAGTTAAGAGATCTAAGATTAAGTTGATACAAACTTTTAGATATATAGAAAGGCCAAAAGATCATGCTTAGAGAGAAAGATGCTCAAGAGAATAATTACTATAAAGGAGAAATTAGGAAAAAAACAAAGGTATAAAAAAGGCACAAAACACCGAAAAGAAAAACAAGCAATCAGAAACTTCAGGAAAAACAAACGACTGTAATTGAAAGCCACAGATCAGTTATAAAGAATCCAGTCCAAAACAAAGCAAGAGGATTTTGGTGTTCAATGAGAAAAATAGAATGAAATTAGTATAGTAAAAATAAAAATAGGATGACACCATCTCAAACATGAATATCATTAGACTGATAGAGACTGTAATATATATTAATTATTTTCCTGACAAAATAATTAGCAACCCAAGAGAAATCTAAAATTAAAAAAAAAAGTCTGATACAAGTATGAAAGAGAGCAAAATCAGTGTATTTTTAGACACCCAATCAAAGAAGAATACTTTGATTGGTACTGGAGTTTTAACATTGAAAGCACAGAAGAAGAAGTATAATATAGAAGACTATATGACTCTGTAGTGAATATTATCTATCTAGTCATAATCACATAAATAATGTTTTTTATTTTAATTTTAAAATCAACCTATAGGTAAAGCAAGAAACATTTAATAAAGTGTGCAAAAAAAAAAAAAAGAAATAGAAAGAAGCAAAAGAGAATGAAATGGCAGTCCTTGATTAAGTTTGTTTACAAAAGAATCAAGGAGTATTTATTAGGTTTAAGAATATAATTTAAAGATAAAATAATAAGCAATAGAGGAATTAAAGAGGGGTTTACAAAATTAACTAGAGTTACAGACAGAGGCAAACAAGGATATAAGTTAGCAAACTTCATTTATCAAAGATTCAAGTGATGAGATTTATTGTAAGCCAGTTATTTAGACATCTATATGTAAATGACAAAAAAATAAAAATAGAAATTGTAAATGTGATTACCTCAGAAAAGTGGCCCTGAAATCTGGGAGTAATGAGCATTTAACTTTTGCTACATAGTTACTATACATACTACAATAGCCCTATAAGTGAAGTCCAAATGTAAGATACATACTTGAAAAATGTTTTCAACACATAAGATATTTCCAGGATTAACATAAATATCTTCTAAATAAATTAAAAAAAAAACATGAATATACCAATTTTAAAAAGAAATCTAAATTGGTCACTAATGAAAGCAAAAATATAGTGAATAAATATAAAAAATATTTTATTAAATAAATCGATACATCAATAAGCAGAAATATGGTACTCTTTAAGCAATTAAGTTTTCAAATTATTGAAAAATGTTATAACCAATTCTGTGCTAGGGACAGTACTGTAAATATTTCTATACATTACAGTTTGGAGTGTTAAATAGTGATAGGTTATAGGTCAAAAAATGGTATATTTATCCAGTAGGTTGACCTAATAAATTTAGTTTTAAAAATTTATCTCACAGATACAATCTTATCCATTCAAAGATTCATAAGTGAACATATTTAAGTCAATATAATTTATGACAATTGATACCTGAAAACAAACAATATCCAACTAAATGATTACTATAGATAAAAAGCTAATAAATGTTTTCTTAAACTATATAGTAAATGAAAAGAGCACACACAATATAATATTAATTGAGAAAATAGGCTGCTTATAATCAAAACTTTAATATACTTACATTATTCATATGCATTAATATAATATGTTTATATAATATTATGCATTATATATGTGATTAAATTTTACATGTGTGCATGTATATGTAAACTTAGAATTAATTGCAAAATATTATCACATCTGAGTTTATGGTTAATATTTATCATGTTCTTTATATATCTATAATATTTCAAATTTTAAATGTGCTCATTTACATTAAATCACACAGAATGTGTATCATTTATAATAAACTAAAGTAAATTTATAAATTAACTAAAGTAAAAATGGTTACTTTTATTTCACAAAGCCAAATATAAATTATACAGTAATTTTGTACTTAGCTCAAATCATCTCTTGAACTAAGATGCAAAGCATTTTTAAGGACTTTATCAGAATTACTGATTAGTGACTAGACATAACTAATTCATCATTTATGCAGCAAACTCCTTATTGATAAATAGAATTAAGTGATTTCTGAACACATGATCAAAAATTAGTAGAGGTTTTATAGAAAGTTTTAAACACCATTAGGTTTAATTATGGTTACAAAAGTCCTCCAGGGACAGTTAACATAAACATTTATAAATTGGAAAATTAAATATATTTGAGTTATTTTATTTTCATGAAAATTTAGTATTGCTATCCTGGTAATTTTGTTTCAGAACCTATTCTGAATAATTCATTAAGCAAAGGAAAGATAATAGGTTTTTTTTTTTTAATTCAATCTTAGTGTATCTGAATTAAATCAGTGGAGTATATCAGTTATCCATGAACATAAGAAAAATAAATGTAGTATCATTTATTGTGATAAAGAATTTTATACAGTGGTATCTGTTATAAACTTCAGAGCCTTAGATGAAGTGTCAAACCATGTACTCTGAGAGATATATTATGTTAAGTTTTACAAGTACAACAATTTCTTCTTTACTAAAAAGACAAAAGTTAATTATTCAATAAACTGGTAAATAAAGAATTAAAATAGAGTGTGGCCAATTTCAAGAGAAAATTATAGACTGTGTTAGAATTTGAACTATATTCTGTAGGCTAAATTTAGGGAAACATTGTGGGTTTTTGTGGAGACATGATAAGATTGGGACTATCATTTGTCAGAATATCCCGCAGACATGCTCTGTGAATGCACCATTCTTCATTTAAAAATTTAATAAATGCATTCTAATCTTACAGACATTCATTTGGATAATCACAATAAATTTTATGATAGAAAAGGCTCTGAAAAGTCCTGCCATAAAATGTAAAATCTGTATAAATTTTTAAACTGAGTTCTTGCTAAATATATTTTATTAGAAATTATGCTAAGTGAAATAAGTCAGACAGAGAATGACAAATACCGCATGGTTTCACTTATGTGTGGAATTTAAAAACAAAACAAAAACAGATTCATAGAAACAGAAACCAAAGGGATGGTAGCCAGAAGGTAGGGATCAGGGGAGGGATGAAGAGGGGAAAGAGAATATAGTTAATAATATTGTGATAAGTTTACATGGTGACAGATGATTAGAATTAGTGGGATGATAACATTGTAAGGTGTAAAAGTGTAGAATCACCATATTGTACACCTAAAATGAATACAACCAATATAATTGTATACCAACTACATTGAAATAAAAAACATTAAAAATAAAGAAATAATCTTTTAATCATCTTTGGAGACAGCTACTTTATAATGAAATCAATGTATTCTACAATGTAGAGGTTAAATAGCGATAGAAGAAGCCTTTATACTACACATCATTCTTATGGTTTATTGAGGTGTTTTATGTTTAGAATTTTTTTACATTAGATCTCACTTCTTATCTGAAGTTTGTCTTTTTATGTAAAAATTTAGTAAGCTTAATTATTAAGTAAATAAAAAAGTAAATTCCAATGGGTTAAAATACATCTAAACACTATAAAAATAATTATTTTAAAATAGTAGTTATTTTCTTTATGAGATTTGCTTTGGTCTAAAAATTCTTTTTTAAAAAGTTATTTTAAAAATTAAAGCTTAAAGAGATTTTAAAAACATTTTAGTATTACTATGCAATAAGTTCAAGATAATTATTTTCAAATCTTATGTCAAATCATTCAGTTTTCAAATCTCCCCCAAAATTTATAACCACTAAAAAAAAAACAATTAAAGTCAAACTCAAACAATAATTTAGGATTTATGAAGGATTTAATTCATACTTTTTACACAGAATACATTTTGTTAAACTAAACACTATTTTTCCAAATTACTTGCTCTGAGCACTGTTCTTACCGGCAGAATCAGAAAAGAAAAATATTAATATCTTTCAATGCTGGTATTTGAAAAACATCTTAGACTATTAACAAATCTATCTGAGAGAGCTTTTCGATCACTTCATTAATTAGGAGAATGAACATGGCTTTGAAAAGTTAGATTTCCTCTTTTGGAAAAGTCATATTCAGAACGACTTGTCATATCCCATTGTAAAACTCCCTGTCCGTGAAAGTTCTCTTGAGTCTTTATTTTCAGTATTAGTAGAGACCAAATTTATTATGCTATTTAACACCTTGAACTAGACAGCAACTTGGCACAGGAAAGAAGCAACCAGCATTATATTCACCATTAAATACAGGTACCTTTTAAACTATTCAGAGTTAAATTATATTAAGTAAAAGGCATATTATGGCTTAGGGCCATTTACCATAAATATTTTGTGGTCAAGATCAATTGATGTAGAATGTCTTAAATAATGCTAAAGAAAATGTAAAATAAGGCCTAGATGTCAAATGAAATAAAGGTTACATAACTGATAGAAATTAAAGTTAAATTATTTCTAAATTATACTTTGTATATGACCAGGATATTGTTGAAATAAAAGATATAGAATCCAATTCTAAATATAATGAGAAGGTCTAGTTTATACAATCTATAGGATATGCAAAACTCTTTCTTCTCCATTGCTTTCAAAATAGAATCCGTGAAAAGCAAATCAATTTTGGCTCAAGAGAGAATGTGACTTTCTCTTCAAATTTGGGAACATTAACCAATCAATATTATTTTTGGATGTCCTTTTTATCTTCATTACTCTAACGCAAGTGTCCTGAAAGTTAAGCAGTATTAAAGAAGAGAAACTGAACACACTATAATGAAATTTTACCAAAGGCAAAAGCTTATTATAGTAGCCACTAACTGGTTAACATCAGTTTGTTGAAATATAGTAACTTAGTTATTCTTGCCTTGTTTCCGAAAAGATACAAAGCAACAATAGGATGTCATAAGAATGTGAACAAAAAGAGAAGTAACTATTTTGAAATGAATAAAAAAGTGATAGTCCAAAAGCAAATCTTATGTACCAAGGTTAAAACTTAAATAATATTTTGTTTTAAATATTGTCTCTTCTTTCCCAATGCAGCGTTAGCACTGATGTGTAAAGAAAGAAAGAAAAGTATATTTTGGTCTCACATAATATGTACTAAGATAGACATGAAAATTATTTTGATTTATAAATGTTTTCAATGTAACAGATATATCTGAGCAGATATTTACAGTATTTGTCCCCAACTTATGTTTAAAAAATTGTTTAACAATTTTTGCTCAATAAGTAAAAGAATTACCATTTGATGTCTCTGAGACCAGAGATCTCTTCCATCTAAGTTTACATTATTTACTTCTTTATCAGGAAAAATTTAGAGAAAGCAAAAAATACTAGGAAATGAGGAATCTGAAGCACAGACATCTTCCTCCTAACATATTCCCCTCACTAAAAATTGACATTCATGTGTCGTAATTTTCTAAATAGAACACCAATTTCCTAAGAACACAGACATGATCTTTCCTTTTATTAGTTGATTTCTGACAAATCAGTGAGTACCTAAAAATAACTTAATGATCTACTAACTAAATTAAAAGTAAAATAATGTCTAAATCTGACTACTAACTGTATGTGGATCCCCAAATTTCATCAAGTGACGTCAACTTGGGGACCTTGGGTGAGTCAGCTCACCTCTGTACAACTCAGTTCTGTCAAAATTAAAATAACAGTAAAACAATACCTATTCTTTGGTTTTTATAAGACTGTAATCAGATGTATACTAAGATATACTAAGATTCTCTGACAACTAAAAGCACTGTATGA
Source organism: Macroglossus sobrinus (assembly GCA_004027375.1). Lineage (NCBI taxonomy): Eukaryota > Metazoa > Chordata > Mammalia > Chiroptera > Pteropodidae > Macroglossus > Macroglossus sobrinus. Next base: position 66,100 of record PVKZ01001906.1, on the reverse strand, counting down.
ATAAAAATATACATTATTATTTACCAAAATGGCAAATCAGCTCTCTACCTATATACTCTGAAGTAAAACAGAGTAACTAATGATTATTACCTTGATTTTAGAAAGAAAATTTGCAATTGAGAACACTTGAATGTAAGAATATAGATTGGAAATACATAATTAAACCTAATATATATATAATATCACATATTCCTGAAAAAAAAAAGATTTGATGGAGTTTATACACCTAAATAAATTTTAAGAGACAATTAAAATATAAATAAAAAAACTCCAAAAAAACATGAAATAGTCACATTTTCAGAACCTGTTATAACTTATTTAGTATGAATGGAATTCAAATTCCATATGAGATTTAGTAAAATTGTTGCTATGAACAGATTGGATGACACCAATTTCCCACAGCTGGTGTGAACTTCGTCATGAAGGATATGCAGCTGTATGCCCTTGTACATGATGTTGCAGAGTCTTGCACACTCTCCAATCATTCTTCTCCACTTACCTACACTCTTCTATTTCCAGCCACAATTATAGTTCCTCCATAACTAGAAAATTAGTTTACCCTGGATTTTATTTTGATGTAGGTTGTTTAACTCTATGTCCCTCAAATTTATTCTGTCTAATCTGAAAATATCTGTTTGTTTTCACCCATTATCCCCTCCTTTCCATACAGAGTTAGAGGAAAATATAAAATCTCCTCCTGTTTTCCAAGACAAACTGTCCACTATGATCCTGACACTCTTCTAGCTTCCTTGTGCTGTCAATCTTCTCTCTATTATATTTCAAACTCTCCCTCTCCACTGGTTTCTTCTTCTCAACTCAGTAAAGTATTGATTGTCTTTATCTTAAAACTATATTTCCCAATTTCTGCCTAACCTAAAGTAGAATAAATCCAGAAGGTAAACAGAGTTGATCTTGGATATCAGCAACTTATTGGCTACCCACTTCCTCCATCACAATCCAAGTATCCAGCTTAAGTCACATTTTTTATCCCCCCTTCCAACTGTATTTGAATATAATACATTGTGTTATTGTGCAGATTTTCTCTGTAATATTTTTGCTTTAATTTATTCCTGTTGGTTCCTTTCAAAATCATACAAATTTATGCTTTGATTGCTCTTTATTGTTGATATTGCCTATTGATTGGCCTCCCTGCCCTTAACGTCTCTGACTCTGATTTATATTTTACATTATTACAAAAATAGTTTTCCCAAATTGCACTTTTCATCTATTTTTTTTGTAAAAATCTCAGTGCCTGAAAAATAAATTATCTCCAAGGCTTTTAAAATATTCTAAAATATATCCCAAATGATTTTCCAACACTCTCCCTATAACTGAGCTTCACATACACTCACTTTACAATTGCAGTGGCAACTCAATAAAATTGGACTATTCCTAGAATTATACTTTTTGATAACAAATTCACCCTTTTAAACTTCCCAAATGCCAATGTCTTTGATGCATCTTTAAAGATTCCTTTCAGTCTTCCTCTTTCAGTAAGTCTTCTAGGTTCTCCAGCCAGAACTTTTCTTCATCCTTCAATTTTCCAGAAGACTTTATGTTTTTCAGTCAACATTTATTGTCTACTGTATACTTACCTATGTATCTTTTCTTGGCTGACAGATTCAAGCTTATTAATATCAGTCATCATGCCATTTTTTTATGTCTCATTTCTCATCAAATCCTTTTGTTTTGAAAATACTTAGAGTTCCACTAACAGTAAATGAATGTTGACTTTTTATGTATCTATATAATAAAGAATTTAAAAATTTTTCTTTCCTTTCACATCAAAATAAAAGTTCACACTTGCAGCATGTTTGAGCATACAGATACACACAAAGAACCCAAGAGATCTCATCCACTTAAGAAGTGGAATATTGTGCCCAAATGATGTTTACACGGTGGGTGAAAAGAGAGTACTAGATGACAGGAAGGATGACAAGTCAAGTGAACCAAATCTGAAGTGGTAATTTTTACAGTTTAAATAATCTGCTCTCCATATGTTTCCTGTAAATCCTAGGAAAGGTACTATACCCATGATCTTTGCATTAGAGTAGAACAGAAAGATTTGCCTCTTAGCGGGAATAAATTTAGAAATATAGAAATAAGAGAAAAGCTTTTTGGCAACCTTTTCTATAAGTGTGTGTAAAGCTGAATAGCCAAATGAAGAGAGGAGTCTGTTAACTTTTATCACATACCACATGCTAAGTAATCACACATCATAATGCTTTCATATCATTTGTTTGTTTCACATTCTCGGACATGGTACCACATAGTTAAGCTTCCAACAACTGGAGAAATTATAGTGCAACAATGGTCTACCCATAGGATTCAGTGCTTCCTTTAGAGTTCTTGGCTTCAACAGCCTCAGACAGATAAAAAACTTTATGCTTGTAAGTTAATTTCAGACTGTGACCTAAATTGATTTTTCTTACATAATTAAAAAAAAGTTTTAACTATTTTAAGTCAAAGGAATCCTATACAATCTAAGTTGAGGAAAGTAAGGTAAGTTTATTTACTTGTTGATGGTGTTAATTCAAATTTTCATATTTCTAATATATTAGTTTGTCTTTCCCTTTTGTACCATTGCTCTTCACTGTCCCTCATTTATCTCACCTTTAGTATGGGAATATGGGCTATTGTTTGGGGAAAAAGATATTTTAGGCGATTTGTTCACATCTAAAAGAATACTTTTATTACTATCATCCTCAAATATTTACTCTCTTGTTAATTTTCTCAAGACAATGTCTCCTTTATTTAAAAAAAATGAGTATTATTTTTTTCCTTAATTTGTATGGTTCTTTAGTTATTGGTCTTGAAATACATATGATCAAAACAGAGCACATCAAAGGTGTTAGTATTTGGGCTTCTTTGTTAATGAGAGAGAACCTATCCTCCTTAGTAATTTTACTCCATAGCTGACTAAGGCCCATGTTTTTGCCTCCTTATTTATCTAATTGGCTAACAGAATTCCTAAGAAAAGAATAAGTGAATTGCTAATATATTGCTGTATGACTTTTGCTAGTTGTATTGGAGAGGTAGTATGATAGGAAGAGCATGTTTGGGGCATGATGTTCTAGGTCTGATTTATTTCCATCTCCTCTTCATTTGCTGTGTGATATTGAACAAGTAACTTAGAAAACTTATTTTGCATCTATTTAATTATCTGTTAAATGAGGATAATAAAACTTACTTTCAAGTTGTCCTAAAGATTTAATAATATGACATGAGCAAAAATATCTAATACATTCATTTAATACATACATTCATTTTTTTTTCTTCTTTCCCCCACCCCATTGTAAATTTAATTCAACCACCGTTTTACCTTTAGATGGGTTACATGTAAGGACCTGATTTTAAATTTTATCCTACATCTAGTTCCTGTACCCAACTCTTTGATATATCTATTTCTAAAGCTTTGTTGCTTTTTGCCATTTATAACATAAATGCTTATTTTAAAAATATATATGACGATAGTATACAAGTCACTTAAACCTACTTCAGTTAATTCTTGTAACAGTTATTCAAAATAGATATTATTTATCTTTAATCTATAAATGAGGAAACCAAGATTAAAAAGGCTAAGTGACTTTTATAATACCACGAAGGCTAAGAAAGGTTAAGTGGCTTCTGTAATACTATAACATGAGTAAGTAGCAATTCTGGGAATTGAACCCAGGTTCAACTTCAAGCTTAGTGACCTTTCTCCTTTTCCATACTGGCAGAAATTTACTTTACATAGTTTTCCTCCTTTCTCTCTTTAATATACTTCTATAATGTCCGTGTTAAACCCAATATTTTGCCCTAGTCAGCTTTCTCTTTCTGCTTTCCTCCAGGAATCTTGCAAAAACTGCCTGTTTCTGTAGATAGGAATCTTTAATCATAGTTATGTTGAGGCATTTAACAGACTTTTAACTGGTAAAAAATATTTCAAGCCATGGTATTTAAGCCAAATCAAAGGGAAAAAAGTGTTTCTCAATTATATGAAATAACTTTTTGGATAAATGGCATAATATTGTATTTTTAAAAAACAACAATTTAGGATGCCATGTGATCATTATCAACAAAGAAAATACATTAAATTAATGGTGGTAGAAGAAACATAACTTTTTGTACAAATAACACTTAAAATTAGCAAACTTGCAAATAAGGTTGTGGCAAATATTAGTAAATAATCAGCTTCCGGGAAGAATAAAGAAGGTGCAGAATGGAATTAGAATGTGTGTATTACATGTGTTTTGATCACTTCTATTGAGCTTCTGCATAGTTTTTGTTAAAGAAATTTAGCCTAGTTCTATAGTCATTGGGGACAAAAAAAAAATGAATGAAAGAGAATAAGAGAATGATAAAGAGAAAAAAGAGAGAGAAAAAAAGAAAGATGGAGGGAGGGAGGGAAGGAATGAAGGAGGAAAAATAAAGGAGAAACATAAGAAAGAAACTAAGCTATTGAAGATATGTCCTCATCAGGAACAGCATGAAAAGAACTGAATTACTCATTATATCAGTATCTATAATTTTTTGAGCATTTTATACACGGGAAAATTTATATAGAGATATATTAATAAATAACATGTCACTATACTTTCTAAAAATTCTGAAAAATAGATTTATTATTTTTATTTCTAATAAACCTATAAAATAAACTTTATAATTTTAGATAAAAAAATAGTCTTAGTGAAGTTTAATAATTTATCTAAAATCTCACCATATCTTGGCAATGCAGTGAATTAGAGCTTCCTCTCTGTTGATTTAAAATGGATGTTTTTGTATAACGGACAATCTTTCCACTAAGATAAATAATATATCTCTTGAATAGTAGGAAAACTAGGAACCTTTCTTAAGCTAACATCGGTCATTAAATATTAAAGCATATTATTCCTAAATATCTTTATTATAAATATTCTTTTTAAAAATAACATTCTAATAATGTTAGTAGCAAGAAGTTATAAAAGACAATGATAGTTGCCTTTGGCTGAAAGAAGAGACTGTACATCTGATTCCTTCCTACCAAACCACACAATAAACTGTAATGTTATGGAATACAAAAAAAAAAAAAAGCAGAAAGTCAGTGTTTTCAGCAAATAGGACAGGAGAGAAAACAAACAAATAAAATGAGTAATTCTCTCCACTCATCAACAAAATGTTTAGTTTTAGACATTCCTATTTTGAACCCTGAGAAATAGGTTTTTGTAAATATAATTTACAAGTAAACTCTGGGACATCCACAAGATTGGATTGCCAAACCATGAATATGATCATAGAGAAGGATCATTAAAACAATAGAAAATTGTTAGTAATATGTTGAGTTAAAAATGGCAAAGTATTAAAATTACAAACTATAACCCCAACTGTGTCTGAATTTTTTAAATTTATATGCATAATAGATAAATTGATAATTGTTTGGAAAGATATAAACAAAATATTAACAGAGGTTATATCTGGATAATGTAGCTATGCACAAATTTAAATTTTATTTTGTGATAGTTGGAATTTTCTAAAATTTATACATATTAATTTTGTGTAACGAAAGACAATAAAGCTTATATCAAAAGTCAGTGTTTACTCAGTTCTATTTTGGATACTGATCATTTAGATATGGCTCATGCATTTCCTTTAGTCAGAGAGATGCCACCACCAACTGACTGACAATGGAAAATAAAAAAAAACTCTTTTTTCAAAAAAATAAATAAATAAAGGAGCCCCTTTTTGGTTGTCAGTATGATCACATCAGACTCTAAGACCCATGGAGAGAGATATTTCATTTAGACTCTTTGCTGTGCACAGAGCTACCAGTGCTATGCACACAATTATGATCATTGACAGTCACTCAATCTCTTTCCCTCTCTTCTGTGCCATTGCTGCCCTGTGCTGCCTCAGCAGCATATTTAGGTTTTCAGTTGTCAATCATGAACAAATGATAAAAATTCATAATATAAAAAGATACCTGGTGGGACAAAGTTTTTGCTGGACAACTGCATTCTTTTCCCATGTGAGTCACTCTGCAAATATCTAATACACCAAATGTTCCATAATCCAATCAAAGCAAGTTTCTTTGTTTTAGTTTCCATGTAATAAATTTCAAACACTCGGCTCCTTTTTAAAGAATATTCAGCGATTGCTGCACAATTTCCTGAGACAGTCTGAGATTAAACCAGGAAACCAATCAGAACAAAACAAGATCGCCTTTGCCCTTCTATATCAAAACACTACAATCCATTCTCTAACTGTCCCCAGGAGTAAAATCTTCATTAACCTGAAATATACACATTGCCATAAATCAAAACAAATATCTATCTCTGTTTTGCACATTCTGTGTTAGGCTGAGTGATCAATCTCACTTACCACTTTCCCAAAGAAAATAGCTGTTTTTTTTTTTTTTTTTGCAGTGTTTTAAATGTAATTTTCAGAGAATTTGAAAGCTGAGGAAAGGTAAAATAAGTACTTGATTAGCATTATAATGAATAGACTTTTAGTGAACTTAAAATTAAATCCTAAGTAAAGTGTGTGCATATGTGTCTCTGTGTGTGCATGTCTGTGTGTGTGTGTGTTTTCCCTTCATGAGCCAAAATGACCTAAGAGATGTTTACTACCCAAGAGATCAACTTTAAAATAAATCTCTAGAAGATAACCTAAAGGGTGTTTTAAGAATTTGTATTTAGGGAATGAACAGTACATTGTTTCAGAAAGTTCCCATCCCACTGCCATGCTGACAGTTGACCAGATATTTGGCTGGACATGCTGACTAATAAAGTCTGAGACTAGATTGTACCCTTGGAAATGTATTACCTGTTCACCTTTTAGTTTCACTACCAGAGTTCTTCATGCACATACTTCCTATTAAGTTAAAAAATTTACTATACCTGGAATTCTGTGAATTGTTAACTTTAATTGACAATGGGCAATATTCATTTTGTTCTGGAATTTTGTTTTCCTTTTTTCAATGAATTTATCAAATATACACAAAATCAACAACATCAAAAAAAAAACTTGTCAACTTCATAATTTAATTTTTTGTGTGCTTAGTCTTATATTTACAGATTCAAATTCAACATTTTAATACAAGACTGCTCCTAAAAAATGAGCCAAATATTCATAATACTATTTATTTATTGTTCAAAATATATGTTTTAAGTTTCTGATGTTTTTAAGTATAAAACGATTAGTGTGCAATGTACTCCAATAAGTGTTGTGAACAGAAGCAGTTAGGACTTTGATTATATGTCTCATCTCAGAAAATCACCTTCAGAAACCTAGAGTGCCCTAACTTGAGTGTAGGGCACTATTTAAATTACATTAAAAATGCAAGGAAAATGTAGTTACAAGGTAAAAATGTAAGAGTAGTAATTACGTGGTCTATGTTAGGGCAAAGGCATGAGACAGAGTCACAGAAAGAGACCCGATTAGCAGAGGTTATAAAAAGAAATAAGGAAACACTTATTCTAAGTGCCTGAGAATCAAAAGAATGTCACTGAAGAGTATAAGTCCACTGTTTAATAGGAAAGGGAAAATTACAGACTACAAGAAGGCCAACACATTTAATTGCTCCTTGGGTTATTCTTTTCTAAATACTAATAATTGTAAAAGGTTGCTTAATGTGATAATAGTTACTAAGGTTTAAGAGATCAAAAGGCAATGTCAGAAAGTAATAGATTGAGGTGAGTAAACATTACTGTGAATGTATTAATGGTATTCTGAGATGTAGCAAAGAAGAAAATGCATCTAATGCTGATGTGATTGTGAGCGTATTGGAAGATAAAAATAAATAGAAAATATATATTTCTATCTCAGTGGTCAAAAGATAAAAAATATTAAAGTAAAATCTTTAAAATTGATAATTATAAAATTATTCAATTAAAAATGTTTGTTAAATGTCTATTATATTTCTCGGATAGACTATGACTGTAAAGAATCTCTAAGATAAATATGACTTATCTCTACTCAAGAGGATTCATTGAAGCTTTGGTGAGTAGCTAATATATGTGTATATAGTAATTAAGAACAGTTATGATGAATATGTAAAGCAGTAATGAAGATATTCTAACTCATATATGACCAATGATCTATGATATTAAATTATTTAAATAATATAACACTAATGATAATTCTAATTATGTCAACATTCAGCGAGTTGAATTATTCTCTCTACATCTTAATGCCATTGCAAAACTTTTTTTTCAAGAGAGATTTTTGCAGGGTTCAATTCCCTAAGAAAAAAATATGTGTAAATAAATATATATTGGTGGACCAGAACAGATAAATAAATATTCTGACTTTCTTAGATCACAAAATTCTATATTAAAAATAATAAGCAGATGCTTTTTTCACTTCATAACGCTATATTCCTTTAAACTATTCAAAGAATCAAGAATCTTAAAAGGAACTTCAAAAAATATGACCCAACTATCAAACCTTATAGGGGATTTATGTATATATATATATTTTTTTTTAAATAACTCTTATTTAATTACCTATAAAACTTTAGACCAACAATTAATAATTGTGCGTTTACAGCACTTCTAAAACTTCTCCTACTTCCTATATATATTTAGACTATAACTGAGAGCAAAGCCGATCATGAGAATAATAATTAACAGTGTTTTGGTATTTTATGACTACAGCAAAATAACATTAAATAAATCATAAAGCCTCTGGTAAAATAAAACTGAAACCTCTGTAATCTTGGACAACCTGTAAATAAACGAAATGAATGTAGAAGTAAAAGAGTTGCTACTTTCACCAAAAGCAGTGTCACTGTTGTTTAAAAAATTATGTAAGACTTTAAAGAGTAAAATATACAAGAGGAAATAGTATGAACAAATAAAAATCCAGTAAACAATTAATAAGAAAAGACTTCTAGAGCAGGTAGTTTTATAGGTAAGTTGTTTTCTACTTCTAATAACACTAATAAATAGCATTTATTCTGACTAAATAGGTGATTTAACTAAATAAATGTTATTAAAATATATTTTATTTTTCTCAAATTATGTAAAAATTTTATGCATATTAACTTATAAAATTAATTAAGATATCTCTTTTAAAATCCCCAAAACATTCAACAAAATGTTGGCGAATCAATTTCAGCAATACATTAAAAGGATCATACACCAAGATCAAGTGAGATTTATTCCAGAGATGCAAGAATGTTTTAACATCTGCATATCATTCATTGAGATGCACCACATTAACAACATAAAAGATAAAAATCATATGATTATCTCAATAGATGCAGAAAAAACATTCAACAAAAATCATTGTACATTTATGATAAAAACTCTCAATAAAGTGGATATAGAGAGAATATACCTGAACATAATAAGGCCATAAATGACAAGCTCACATATTCAATGATGAAAAGCTGAAAGCCTTTCCTTTAAGATCAGGAACAATATGAGGATGATCAGTCACACTACTTCTACTCAGCATAACATTAGAAATTCTAGCCAGAACAATTAGATAATAAAAAGAAATACATGTCATCTAAATTGGAATGTAAAAAGTAAATTGCCACTATTTGCCAATGACATGTGTAGAAAACCCTAAAAACTCCATCAAAAAAACTGTTAGCATTATTAAATGAATTCAGTAAGGTTGCAGAAAATAAAATCAATACCCCAAAATCTCTTGCATTTTTATACATTAATAATATAAATAAAGAAAACAATCCATTCACAATTGCATCAAAAGAATAAAATTCATAGGAATAAATTTAACCAAGGAGGTGAAAGACCATACATTTAAAACTATAAGCCATTAATGAAAGAAATTGAAGAAGGTACAAATAAATTAAAAGATATTTCTTGCTCATGTATTGGAGGAATAAATATTGTTAAAATGTCCATATTTCCCAAAGCAATCTACAGATTCAGTGCTATCTCTATCAAAATTTCAATGATATTTTTCAAAAAGGAAAAGAGATAGAAGAAAAATCAGTATAGAACCCAAAAGCCAAAGCAATCTTGAGAAAGAACAAAGCTGGAGGCATCATGCTCCCTGGTTTCAAACTATATTACAAAGCTATAGCAATTAAAATAGTATGGTATTACCATAAAAACAGACACATAGATTAATGGAACAGAATAGACAGCCCAGAAATATATTTATGCATATATGGTCAATTAATTTACAACAAAGAAGGCAAGAATATACAATGAGAAAAGGACAGTCTCTTCAATAAATGGTGTTTGGAAAACTGGACAGCCACATGCAAAATAATGAAACTGGACTTCTATTTTATGCCATACAGAAAATTTAACTCAAAATGAATTAAATACCTGAAACCATAAAACTCTATTAAAAAACATAAGTGGTAACCTCCTTGACATAGATCCTTGTAATGATCTTTTTTTTAATCTGAAATCAAAAGCAAAAATAAATAAGTGGGACTAAGTTAAACTAGAGAGCTCTCTATAGCAAAGAAAATCATGAATGGGATAAAATATTTGCAAATTATGTATTTGATAAGGGGCTGATATTTAAAGTATATAAAGAGTTCATACAACTCAGCAAAACAAAAAATCCAATTAAAAAACAGGCAGAAGATCCATATAAACATTTTTCCAAAGAAGACCTACAGATGACCAGCAAGTACATGAAAAGATGCTCAACATCATTAATCATCAGAAAAATGCAAATTAAAACCACATTATCACTTAGCATCTGTTAGAATGGCTCTCATCAACAAATTAAGAAATAATAAGTGCTGGTGAGGGTATAGAGAAAAGGGAACTCTTGTACATTACTGGTGGTAACGTAAATTTTCATTACAGAAAACAGTATAAAAATTTCTTTAAAAATTAAAAATAAAACTAACATATGATCCAGCAATTCCACTTTTAAGTATTTATCTGAAGAAAATGGCAACACTAACTCTAAAAGATATGTCCACACCCAGGCTCACTGCAGTATTACTTACAATAGCCAAGATATGAAGACAGCTTAAGTGTCTCTCAATAGATGAATGAATAAATTGTTATACACACACACACACACACACACACAGAAGGGTATTTTTCAGCCATAGAGAACAATAAAATATTGTCATTTGCAACGACATGAATGGATGAATGAACCTCACGGGCATAATGCTAAATGAAATAAGTTGGACAGAGAAAGACAAATGATCTTTCTTACATACAAAATCTAAAACAAACAAACAAGTTCATAAGTATATTTATTTTTTAATTTATTTTTTTATCCTAAAATTTTTTTCTAATATTTTAAATCAAATCCTCATGGCATATTAAAAATAAAAAAATATATATATTTAATGGTGAACTACTAAAAACAGTTTCATTATAATTAGGAGAAAAAGGAACATGACAATCACTATTACTGCTATTTAAAATTATTCTGTATATTCCAGACAACATATAGTTTTTATTGGCTGAACCTGTTGCATTTAGTTGTAGTCTTTATTTATTATTTATTTATTTATTATTATTTTTTATTGATGTCTAAATTGTCTCTACTTTGGCTACTGGTCACTCTTTCTATTTTGTCTTCTGTGTCATTTTGACTTGGCCATATTAGTTTTTGAAGACAAAAGCTGTTACATACCCATTTCATACATTTCTTGTCTTAAAATTATAATCAATCATTTCTCCAAGAACTCTCATATCTTTACTGGAGAACGATAAACTGGTGTTGGTTCTTTCATATTTTTATACACACACACATTACTAATATTTTTTACTATGTGTATTCTAATTTTTAGGAATGTAATAATGTTTTATTAAATACATTTCTACTAATTTTTTCATAGATATTCTTTAGTTCCCTCTCTTTTCAGACTCTACTAAATCACAATAAGTTCCTATATTTCTTCCCTAGTATCACATTTAGACTGATTAACTTTAGTCTCAGGTTACATCCGTGAAGTAATAATCAGGGAGCTTATTATACTTACGATGGAATCACCCCATCCTATGCTTATACTTGTTGTGACATTAATTCTACATTATCATTTATTTCTGTCATCTTTATGCCTACTACCTAGTCCTAGGTATAAAGTTAATTTATTATATGCTCAGCAATACTATCATGGCAAAGCTTCATCAGTTATCTTCTTGGATAGCCAAATCCTATTTTCCAGTTGGTTCTTCATGACAGTCACATGGGTACAACATTCTCGAAGTTCCTTCATGTCCATAAATGTTTACCTATAATCAAAGAACTTAGCATCAATACTACACTATCTTAATATTATTTGCTCTAACATAACTTTTAATTTATGATAGATTATGTCTTTCAAAACTTTCATAGCAATTTAAGTGGGAAAGTGTAAGAGCACAAATAAAAAATTGCCTTCCCTATTTTTAATACTTAGACTTAGATTTATGCTCTTGGTTTCTCAATGAAAACCACACACACACACACACACACACGCACACACACTAACATTTGCCCTAGAACTTTGGCACAATTTTCAGAGATTTTAGATAATATTCCTGATAACTTGATATCTTACTGGATAGGTATTATTATTTTCTATTTTACAAATGAGAAAACTGAAGTTAATTAATTTTAATTAAATTGACCATTAGATTATGTTTTTCAGACATTATATATTTCAGAACATCCAATGTTACTTGCCTATAAAGAACAAATTGAAGTCATTATATGGATCATGGTGAAATCTATTATAGATCAATAATAATGTACTATGTGGAGAAAGTTGTCAAAGCATTTCCATACTTCTGAATCATGATATACTTGTGAAGCTTATTCTTTAGTTTGATGCTGTAGTCGTGGACTATTTTCATCAAACTGTCCTGCATTATATTTTAAGTAATTATTCTTGTTGAAAAATGTATCCCATCTCTGATTACCTCATGTATAGTTGTGCTCTCTGCCCTTGCTTTTTGATAGCAATTTATCTAGGAATGCTTTATGTGAAGTTATACTTAAATAATTTTTAAATTTTTCCCCATATCTTTTAGGTGATATAATCAAAGTGAAATTGTAAAAGATTACTTATTGTAGATGAATCCCTTCAAAAAATTTCCTGAAGTGTGCCTGAAAGAATTCCTTACTACAGACTCTCTAGTGCATCAGATTTCAGTAAAATAACTAGTATAGAGCTGGTATGCTCATCAAAATATAAGAAATTCCAGGAAAAAGTTTCACAAACATACAACAGACCAAAGTATATTAAAAAGTGTTTCTTCTAAAAAGTATAGCTTGAAATTAAATGTACTGACTATAAGAGTTACTCAGCTACTCTTCATAGGAGTACATATCCAATTTACATTTCTTCACTTCATATGATCATTTTTTCCAAAATAGAAATTGTATAATGAGTAAAATTATTGTTATGTACTCATAATAATTCAGATAAGTGCTATACATTCTGGATCAGTTGAGAAAAAAAAAAAGCATTTCCGCTTTTGATTCCCCTTAAGATAACACTCAATCATTATCTAATTACCAAGTGCTCTGTTTCCCTTTTTATCACCACTTATTAAAACTACTTACTGATAGTAGATTTGACAACATGAATTTGTCCTTTTTATTATATAATCCACTACTAAAACAGATTTTTTACAATACTTATTATTAATTAATTATTACTAAACATCATTCTACTCAAATTAATCACAATACACTTCTTTATTATCAAACTACATGAATCATCCTAAATTTACATTATCCCTTGAATCCACCTTTTTTTAAAAAAATAAGAGCCCCTCAAAAGACAAAATATTCTTGTTACCGCTGACATTAACTCAAAACTCATAAGTAAATAAAAATAGATATATAAGAAATAAACATGCCCAGAAAAAAATCAGTAAGCCCTATTTATACATAAGATATTGATGATAATGATAATGATGGTGATGATGACAACAATAATAGTAATAATTTGTTCAACACTTCTTCCGTTTTACTGATAAACAAGCTGAGATAATTATATGTCTTGGTGAATATATCATGTACCTAATTAGTGGAAGAGTTTGGAATAAAAATCAACTTTAATTCAAAAACTATATCATTATGCTACTATGTCTCAATTTGTGATCAGAAGGTGAGGTCTTGTCAAGGTATGGAAGCCTTGAGTGACAACACTAAGTTTATCTTGTCCTTGTGCACATACCATTATAAGAACTATCAAATACAGAGTATGTTCTTATCTACTGCTATATCAGCTGTATATTATTTTTAAAAATCAACAAATAACAAAAATACTGTTGGACTTTTCGGGGTCTCATGTGTTTGGTAGTGTTAGGAGAGGGAGAAATCTTTCTTCCCTAGCTGAAGAAAAAAAAAATAAAAAAAAGAATGGTAGTTGTAAACCCTTATACAGATGTACCAATGCTTAAATGCAGTGTTAGTTTTATTATAGGCATGACTTTTAAGCCTAGACATGGTATTTGACATATCCGGAGCAGATTTAAGCTCTTCCATGCTCTGTTAAAATTAGCATTGTGGCTCCAGCAGAGACTCAACAGACTATGGAGTTTACCAATTATGAAATATATTTGGAGATGTAGGTTACCAAACTACGTTTTCTCTCCCAAGAATATCTTTTGGCATCTAAGGAAATCCACTACAGAAGGCCCTCCATCATATTCAGAGGTGTCTCTTGATCATAGTAATATTGAAAGAGTGGACACTCTTTAAATTATAAATCAATCAGTGCCCACCATGTGGACCAACTCTCCTGCCCCTGTCTTGGAATACCAGTACTACTATCTCTAATCTCCTTTCACATGGGTATAGCTAAAAACACCTTTAGTACCTGTTTCTACAAAGGCTCAAAGGCTGCTATGACATATCATATAGCCAGTAGCTAAACTGTCTCCCTGCTCATGCCACCAGATTAGAAGCCAGAAAGCATACACTCCAGAAAAGATAATATTTTTACCTTCTAGTAGAGTGTCTGGTTTGTATTAATCAGATTTTACACTGTATTTTTCCAATGTAAATTTTAACTAAAGAATTAACATCCTTTATTTGGACTAGAGCATTAAGTACAATTAAGCATTTCAGAATATGTCCAATAATTTTATTTTTAAAAAAACAAAAAAAGACAAATCTGAGATTCTTTGGAATTTATTCATGGCTGAAATTCTTTTATAATTCAATATTTAACAAGGAATAAAAGTACCAGGAGCTCATCTGAATAAATAGCAAATATGGTTTCTTGAAGCTTGGAAAACATGATGGCTGAAAGCAAAAAGAGAGGTAAATGTGAAAATTGTTTTGGTAGAGTATTAAGGGGTTCAGAAAGTTTGGCATGCTATAATAAATTTATTATATATTATCAGTGAACCCTATATGCTGCCTATGCTTACCAGGAGGACCTAGAAGATACTTCTTTCACTAAAGCAATAAGAAATGATCAAGTGGTGAAGGCATTGGCATTTCTGGGAAACTCATTTGTTACCCTTTTTTTATAGGTCTGAGTTGATGGTAGGGAAGTTGGCTGGTTTCTTTGGTGGCAAAAAAAGGATACAATTCTGGAATAGCACAAATCAGATGATAGCAACTAATTGCCAGAGATGAGGTTTTCATAATTGCCATAATAGGCAATAAATCCAAAATGGTAAGCAAAGCTCCTGACTTACAGAGCTCTGTGCTGATGGCTAATAGGCTATGGTGTCATATGAGTGAGAAATATAGACCACTGACAAGGATATTATTGACCTATATACTTACAAAGGTCAAGTGAGAGTGAGCTAAAAGTCAGTTTAGTTGATGAGGTTGAAAAACCCAATGCCTCATCCAGTTTGTGTGTGAGTGGGCACAAGGGCATGAATCTTGTGTCAGTGCTGACAAATACCTATCTAGCACAGAGGAGACACTAAATAACAAGGATAAGATGATTCATTCAATGAAGGTCAGACAGCTTTAGTCTTAACCATTCCATGCTCATATAAGGGACCCATAAACAGAGCCATTGGTGCTCTGGCCAATGAAATAAGAGTAGAAGTGATGTGCCACTTTTGAGCAGAAAGCTATTATGTTTTCTGCTACCTTGCTTTTTAGCCTCTTCATTAGCAATATTCTTAAAAGGAGCTGCTGTCACACTGAGTTCCAAGGTGACAATCAGGAGACAGAGAGAGAGAAGAGGATACAGCTGACCAATGATGGACATATAACATAGTCAAAAAATAAACCATTGTTATTTTTTAAACCACTGAGGTTTTTTAGGTCTTTTGCATTGCTTAATCTATCCTGATTGATACAACTGTCAATGCTGAGTAATTATAACAATAATTTATCAAAAAATAATTAACTATTCAATTGTATAATTTATAATTCTCAGTGCTTAATTTTCACATGGATCTGATGTTCCTCTGACAGGAACACAGACAGCAGGACCTGCACATGTTTGGAGACCATGACTTGATACCTCTTATTATAAAAAAATGAGTTTGTTTTTTTTTGTAGAGAGTCTAAGTGTGCACAAGACTCATTTCAAGAGCTATTTTTGACAGGTGTTCAACCAAGTTAAGTAATAGCTTCCTTATCACCACGTACAATGGGCTATTCATGTAATAGTACTTTCAATTTCAATATATGACACCTCAAATGAATTCATGAGGCAATAAGTTAGTAATATTCAACCTTTGCCTTCAAAATTTCATAAGGGAGGAAAGACGGAGAAGCACATTCATTGCAGATTATATTTCTGGGTCTAAATCAGAATCTTCACCACTCACTGACTGTCATTGTGAAGAAATATTCCATTCCCTATCAATCTACAGCATCTTCATGAACCTATCATTATCGCTAATGCAAATGCAAGCTCAAGTCTGATTTAACCACATAGGGAGCTGCTTATTTGAAAACAAAACTAAACTAAACAAAATCTACAACATTAATGTACTGAGTAGTTCACATTTTTGATACTGAAAAGACAGTTTCTTACCACAGGTAGAAATAACAGTAACAATAATAATAAATCTCTTTCCTTACAAATATGAAGAGCCTGATGAATTTATTGTAGAATTGAGCAGGTAGGCCCAAGAGTTTATACTGCTGTTAGTGCTGTGGCAGCCCACAGGCCATTGAACATACATTAATGTTTGTAGTAAAACCATTGATTCTTGTGTGTATTTCATGGCAGAGAAGCATTAATTCAAGGAGCATTCCTGACAGGTGTGCCCAAGAATTGAATATACAGAGAAACACAGACTTTAGAACACAAAGGTAGGAATAACCCCTTCCCTTCTGTCTAGTGAATCACTACTGTATATTAGCCTTTAATTTTTTTCTTAGAGATAAGGTGATGGGAATAGACATTTATCCTGGGTCAAATTCCCACAATTGCTTATATAAATATTTTCTGCATTAGTTTAAGAGACTATGAATCACAGTGTACCTTCTGCGAATTTTTTCTCCATCACATCTCTTGGTGGCTCTGGATCAAAATCGGTTGGTTGTTTTAGAAAAATCAAAAAATCTGGTTGTCAGACTTTGAGAGAGTAATAGTAGTCAATTTCTACTTGCACATTGCCTGAATTAAAGGACTAATATTTTGCTCATCTAGTCATAGGTTAATCACTTAAGCCATTATGTTGCCTTTTGAAAGAAATGGAAAGATTGGTTTACTGATAAATCCTCAATATTAGTCTTTAAAATACCCATTAAAAATTTCTGTGAGTGATTTTTAGTATATTATGAGATATATCTTTGTGCTGGTGCCCTTTTTAGTATCACAAACCATCTGGTGGTTTCCCCTGATTAAGATACCTATGCATGCCTACTCTTCTTTCCAGATATTTAATATAAATATTCTTTAGAATCAGTGTTAATAGCAATTCCAGATACCAAGTATTACATATTCCTTACTACAGCCATGAAATTACTTATTTTGTCAAGGATCCTCTGGTGTCCACATAAATATTTAAATTCTTGCATGCCCAATGGGTGGCAAAAACACTAACTTTATGGGTTTGAAATTATTACCCATGCTCCTCTAAGAGGACTAGAGAAATATATTTTGGCAATTAGAAATTACTAGACAATTTGAAGAGCAGTAGCAATAGAGTGAATAATCAAAGCAGAAGCTTTCACTCTAGAACACTCTTTCCAATAATAGAAAAATGTCTAACAGTTTTCAAGAAGAGGAAAATTAAATTAATATACTATACAAAAATTACTTTATAATTTTTCTGAATTAATTTAGTGTTTTAATACAATATTGTATCCTACTACATATCATATCTGTCACATATTAACATGGTCAGTTTTTGCATTTTGATGATTATAATTAAGTAGCTTTATATTACTGAAAAAAGTCAGAATGTTTTCAAGCATTCTAATGAGAATTGACTAATAATTTATTAAAATTTAAAATTCTATACCCCAATTCCTTCACACAAACTTTTTCAATTAAGTCTTTATTTTCAAAATTACTATCGCACCTTTTCAGAAAAGAAATCACCAAAAAACTATAAATATGAAGTCTTGAATCATAGTTAGAAAGTAATTTCTACTTTAAAAAATTAAGTGTGTACTAACCGTCCCCTTTGGAACTTTATGACAAACATTTTTCACAAGTATTCTTGTCAGAAATATGTATATAACACAACATATTGATCATTACAACTATTTTAAAAAGTCTATTTTGAAAAAATAAATATTTATGCAATAGAAACAAAATTTTTATTATGATTTTTCAAAAATATCCAACCAAAGGTGATAGTTTGGTCAACTGTCAAGTACTTGGGTAATTTTTGAATAATTTTTATTAGTTATTTTGATAAACACTGAAAACAATTGAATGCTTACTACTCTTTTTTTTGTAATTGTTAATAAAATAATTGCAATAATTCATATATGTAATTACATTACATATATGAATTATTTACAATTTATCTTGCTTGGTATGACAATATGCCTCCTTAACTGAATGCATATTAATAATCTTAGCTAAAGTTTATTCTTACTATATAACAAGCATAACCTCATGTGATTTTGTTAAGCATTTATATGGGTCTAGAATAGAAACTGTTTGTATGTAGATGCCCATAAACCTAAATGATAATATTTTTCTTCTTAAAACAATAAAATCATTTCCATTTAAATCAGCCAAGGAAAAACAACTTACTCTTTAGCAAACCATGGTATAGGCTCAGATACAGCCATAATAAATTTTTGTAGTAACTGTTAAGTATTGTGTAGACTACTCTATCAGTGGAGGTACAGTTTGAAGAACAGAAATGATATCTTCATATTTAATGCTTTTTACTTGTACTAAAGGATTACACTTATTTAAAAATATTTTTTTCCTTGGTACTTATAAGCCATTCTCAATTTCCCTCTGGATTTCTCCGCTTGAGGAGAAGTGGCAGAAGTGTTTCATATTCTTATTCTCATATCTGTTCTTCCTATCAAGAAGGGCAGGTTGACTGACTGAGCTGCGCCATTTGTCAAGATTGTCAATGAATAAGTGAGCAGTGCATTTAGATGTAATCTGCTACTCTCTTATCCATGAAAAACTGTATTTACACATCTTTATTGTTATTGGATAACTAATACAAATTTAATGATTGATTTTCTTATTAATGACATATGCATTGTTTATATTTTTATTAAAAGCATAATATTAATTTTAAGGTTCAAATGAAAATACTTTATCACTATATGTGGCAAAAATGTATGATCAATTAAAGTCTTTTTTCCCTATTCAATCTATAATGGCAATTTCTATGATAAAAAAAATAAAATACTTTTATTTTGAAATTTAAAAAATCATAGTTAATGCATTGTGATCAGGGACATTATTAAGTTTATATTGGTAGTGATATTTGTGTAATATTTGAAATTGGAGAGTTCCTCTTAAATATAATTTGTCCACAAGCAATTACCAAAAAAAATGGTAAGAAATCTTTAAATAAGGGTCTCAAGAACAATTGCTTCCCAAGTAAAAGATCAGCTCAAATTAATTTATCAATTTTTATTTTGAATATTGATTAGTTTACCTAATTGTAAGTAGAAATCTTAATTAAAATTTCTAAATATTCTTAAAGCAGTCGATATATCTTAGTGGATAGGATGTTTATTTGCAGTTGTAGAGCCTCTTGATTTCATTTCAAGAGGATATGAGCTTGACAAAATTTCTATGACTATATATTTTTTAATTAAAAATATTTTATTATAAAAAATAACATAAAAGATGTACAGAACATGTACAGTTCAATGAATAAATCATAAAATAATTATTCATACAATCTCCACCAAGGTCAAGAAATTGGCAATTGCTATAAATGTCAGGCAACCTCTAAGATAGACCTCAGTGACACCTGCCTCTCTTATAAGCCCAAAGCTAAGTGACTTTCTTCTAGCAAAAACAGAACAAAATAAAATAACTCAGAGGTGACAGTATGTCACTTCTGAGATTAGGTAATAAAAAGACAGTGGCTTCTCTCTTGGCATCTTCTCTCGTTCTTTTTGAAAGTACTCTTGTTGATGGAAGGCAGCTGCAAAGTCATGAGGCAGCCCTGGGGAGATACCCACATGAGTGAGCTTGGAAGCAGATTTCACAGGTCTGCCAAAACCACATCACTAATCAGGAATAAGATACTTTAGGCCTGGTCAAGGTTTGAAAAAGAACTGTCTTGGCTGACACTTTAATTCACCCTCATGAAAGACATTGAGGCAGAGGCATCCAGCTAAGTTGTATCTTGATTCCTGACACAAAGAAACTGAAATAATTTTTTTTTTAATTTTAAACGCTAAGTCTTGAAGTAATTAGTTATGAGGTGATAAATAAATAATGCTGTCACCCAAAGGCCCTTCCTAATTATTTCCCTTTTCTTCTCTCCCATTCCCCAAAGTAACCACTATTTCTACTACTGATACAATAGTTTTGCTTTCTCTAAGAATTCAACAATACAGTTTATGTTCTTTAGTGTCTGGCATCCTAAGCTCCACATTATATTTGTGACATTTATATTCATCAATGTATAGTTTCAGTTTGGGGCTCTAATGGTTTTTTGTTGTGAAAATTTTTATGCATGTCTCTTGGTGCTCACATCTATGAATCTCTGGTTAAAATAAACCGTCACCTAGAACTTCTGCATCAAAAAGTACACGTCTTCAATATTGATATATAATGACAAACTTTTTCTGAAGTGGTTGTAGTAATTTACACTCCCAACAGCAGTGCATTACAGCTCCCACTGTTCCACATCCTCATCCAACTTTGATTTTTTATATTTAAAATTTTAGCCCTTCTGCCATGGGAGCAGTGGTATTTTAGGGTGTCTTTAACCTTTATATCCTGCTGACTGAGGTGGTTAAGCATCCTTTGAATATAGAGCCCTGCCACCTATTCCATGTATATGTCCTTTCCTTATTGATTTGTAGTAGTCCTTTATGAATTCTTAATACAAACCTTATCTTGTTTTATGTGTTTAAAATAATCTCACCCATTTTGGGGGGAGTGACTTGCACTTTCATTCTTCAAAAGGTATCTTCTAATAAAAATAATAGTTTTTTTTCTTTAATCTGATTTCTCAGTTTTTTCATGATTAGCACTTTTATAACTAATATAAGAAGTTTTTATTTTCCCAAGGTCCCCATACAATATCTTTTAGGAACTGTATTGCTTTAGTTTTATAATTATATCTACGATCCAACAGATATTGATTTTTATGTATGTGCAAGGTGTCAGATTTTATTTTTTTTTCCCACATGGTTATACATTTGATACAAGATAATTTATTGAAAAGACCATCTTTGCCCCTTGGCATTGTGGTGTCACCTATGTCATAAATCAGGTGACCACATATGTGTAGTATATTTCTGGAATATTGGTTTCATTTCATTGGCCTATATTTCTGTCCCTCTACCAATACACAGTGACTTAATTACTATAGCTTACTAATAGGTCTTGGGTTTTGATATCTGATAGTGTAGGTTCTTCAATTTTATACTTCCTCTTCAACCTTTGGTCCTTTGTAGTTTCATATTTATTTTTAATCATTTTATATCAATTTTCCTTTAAAAAATACCCCTCATAATTCTGTTTGGGATTGTGTTGAATCCTAGATAAGCTTAAAGAAAGTTGAGATATCCACAATAATTAGTTTTCCAATTCAAAGCACAGTACATTCCCTTGATTCTTTTTAGGAATTTAATCTTTGATTTTAGTTCATTGGTTTCCAGCTCTGTTCAGTTTTAGCATTTAAGGACATATAAAGACAGGGAGATCAGCCATGTTTGACCTCTTTGAAATCTTTAATTATGTCAATCGATTTTAATGCAACTCCAAAATTCTCTACTGGTAACTCTGTCTCCCTAGTAGTATATAGGTTTACAAAAGTCATTGTTTTGCCTCAAACCTCCAACCTACAAATGCCTGCAACGATCCCTATAGAGCCTTAGCTCTCTACATCCCCTTGCTGCAATTTTCTCTTTTTAGTCTGTGTTGTCTATGGAATTCTCTGATGCCTTTAAATAAATAATTTTCTAACTTTTTCCAGGTTTTCTACCTCTAATTGTTTTTAATCTGCTTCAAAAATCTCTATCTTACCTTGGAAGGGAACTTCTCTGAGGGTATATATTTGATTTGGACCAGCAGCAAATGGTGAACAATTTAGTTAAGTTATTGAGATTAAGATGGTTCATATTTGGGCTACAATCCTTGTTAAGACCATTCCTCAGCATTGCTAACTTTTGCTCAGTTTGTCTCTAATAGAATCTACAGATGCCTCTAAACCAAGGAGAAAAACAGGCCCAAATACTGAGTTTACTTCTTGGAACTTCTATCTCTTCCATGATCTTGGCCCTGTAATTCTTCTTGTCTTAGATTTCCAATGTATCAAAGGAATTGTTTTTATATAATTTTTCCTGAGTATTTCTAGTTCTCTCAATGAGAAAACTTGATCACATTGCCTAGTTAATATTTCTTTAACAAAGTAAAAAATAATAGAAAAATTTATTAATGAGTCATTTTTACAATAAGAAAATTATCAATTTTTAGACTTGGCAGAATAAAATAAAGTAGTCTGGTTTGGTTTGGCAGCAATTCATTTTGTTTGTGTTGTTGGTTTTAGTTTTTATGCTTTTGGCTACGGTGCCAAAGATATGCTCTGTAAGTTCAAATATTTAAAATGAGTTTTTCACTTGAAAAAATGGTAGCAAGAACACATTAAACATAAGGGCTAACCCCTGTTTGAGTTTCTGTGGTCTCATTTAGAGACATCATTTGGTTGGTCTTCTGCCAGTTAAAAAAAAAAGTTTTAGCTTTGCACATGCTTTGCATCTACAAAACTGTTTATAAAAATTTACAAAGTATGCTCTTTAGGGACAAAAATATATCCCCATTTACTGTCAGTAATACTTCAGTCCGGACAATACAGTTGTTTTCTTTTTTGTTTTTTTTTTTTGTTGTTTTTTTTATGGTTGAACATAAATGAACTGTATCAATGTACAAATACCAACTCCCCTCTCCAAAAAAAATATTTTGTAATCTAGTCTTAATCTCCATTATTTCTGGGAATTACTATACCCTTTTTCAAAATGTTTGCATCCTCACAACCTCTGCATAAAGTTAAGCTCCTTCAGTTCACGAGATTTACTATTGCTTTGAGAGTTAGTATATGCTTTCAAAATATCACATATACGTCTCTGTTTTAGTGATCTATTGCTGTGTAACAACTTACCACAAAAGTTAGCAAGTTAAAACAACACTCAGTTATTTTCTGAATTTCTTAGGTCAGAAATTTAGTCTTGGCTTATTTGGGTTTGTTATAGGCTACAATCCATGGGTCAGCTGGGATTTAGTCATCTCAATGCTTAACTAGAAAAAAAATCTACTTCCAAGTTCATTTGGTCATTCATAGTATTCAGTTCTTTGCAAGCTGTTGGACCAAAGGCCTCAATTTCTCACTGGTGGTAGACAGGAAGAAACGCTCAGTTCCTTGCATATAAACCTTTAAAGATGCCAGCTTACTTTGTAAAACCATGGAAGCTGAGAAGGCAATAGAGTCTGCTAATGTTTTAAAAGATGGAAGTCACAATCTTTTGTAATCTAATCATAATCTGACATTTCAGCATTTACAGCATGTGCTAGTAGTTGGGATCTATTTACTAAGTCTAGCCTACATTCAAGGAAAGATGATTATACAGGGCTGGAATGCAGAAAAGCTAACATATGGATGGAAAAACTGACCGAAAATTCATACACAACTGGGACTCATGCTCTACGTGGTTAGTCATGACCTAATCAATCTTTTTGAAGCAGATCTCTGATCATATCACTACATAATCTAAGAAAAATGTCAAAGATCCTCTTGCCCACAACTATCCACAACCAGATCTCAACTCTTCATTACCAACTTTTCTCTTTTTTTACCACTCTTCATGAATTCCATGTTCTAGCCAATGATGTTAGCTTAATTCATAAGGTGACTGTTTTACATATTTGTTTATGTTGTTCTTCTTGCCTGAAATAACATGTCCTTTTCTTGCCATAAAGTAAGGTTTGTAGCCTAGAAAAGAGAAGAAACGGTGAAGAACATATTATATTTCTCTTTGAATATTTAAAGAGATAGCACAAAACAAGCCAATGTGTAGCAGACTAATAGAGAATTCCTGAAAACCCAAGGCTACCCAACAGTGAAATGAATTACTTCAAAAAAAGTGAGTTTTTAATGTGTTCAAATGAAGAAAAAAATCTGCCCATTATGAGTATAAAGGGGTTTCAGTGTTCAATGAGAGTTAAAATGAAAAGACTTCTTAAGTATATAAATTCATAAATTTATACAAGGATAAGAAAGGAAAACTATTTCCCTTGACATACAAAGATAAGAAAAAAATGATTTACATAATAGAATTTCAAAATAATCATGCTTGATATTTAATTTTAACCTGTGGGTATTATACAAATTCTGAAACCTTTATTTTTCATTATGTTCCCTATTTTTAATTCATAATTCTTATAATAAAACTATGGAATTAACTAACATTTCAAATTTGAAAATAAATATGTTCATAATCAATGTACACAAATGAAAGATTTTATTTGTCTAAGAAGAAGACCCTTAAAGACCCTTTCCCCATGAAGTATATTCCTAAGAATTTCTATAAAAGGAATTCAGTTTATACTCCCACATAATATTCAGTTACTTTTTATTTTAAGTTTATTGTTGAGGCTGACCTTTAGAAAAATATTTACCTCACTTTAGAAAAAATTCACAGATGCAACTGCTGCCCAAATTCTTGTTGCTATTTCTCAGTATAAGTTGGAGCAAGTAGTGCTATGAATGATGCTATGAATCATTGCTTGGGTAAAGAGATTTCTAAAAGTATGCCTTTTAGCTTTTCCAGAGAAAGGGAAAGAGAGAGAGAGAGAGAGAGAAATCAAGGAAACCAGTGATGTCTGTTTCTTAGTGGAGCACCTAATTAATAATCTCTCTGGATGGTATCTAATCAAAAAGAGCTAATCTGTAGGTTGAAACTGGAATACTTTTTTTTAAAAGATAAATTATGGCAATTGCTTGTGATTTACTTTATCTAAACGATAAATGACTGAAGGCAGGAAGCCTGTCTAATTTGTTGCTATGGCATGGCTCAATAACCATCACAGTCTCACAGATAAACATTTAAATAAATGCTTAATGAATCACTAATTAAATGAATAAATACAATGACAGAGACCTGAAACTCAAACAAGGTCCCAGTGTATAGTTAGGTTGAATCTATAGAACTTTAGATTCTGCTGAATTTCTTGTTATCATGCACCTGAGGATCACATATCACAGGAACAAAGAGACTTTAGTGAGACTAAATACTGGTCTGTACTAAATCCCTGATGAAGAGAAATAGAGTTAGATGAAGGTCCATATGGCTCAACTGTTTCTGTCATACCCATAAAGTTATTCAAGGCAAATAAGCCAGGTGTAACAAATTTTATTATTGTGTAAATTTTGGTGGTATAGCCATAAGATGGAACACTCTGGTAGATGAGGATGAAATTTTCTTTAAGAGAAACGGGAACTTCCAACCTGGGAAGAAGTAAATGCTGAAACTTATGGCAATGGCTTTTAGATTAAGGAAAGAAAAGTCATTCTGGTCTTTCTGGAGCCTAGAGTAGATCAGACTCTGAGATATAGTAAGAGATGAACCACCCTGGCCGCAAGGAAGTAGGTCAGGAGTAGGACAGAAAGCAGGCCAATAAGGGGAACCTGGCAGCTATTGAAAGTAGTCAGTTTGTTACATACACTTTCTACTTATTACAATTTGCAGTATAGACTCTGCCTTGTGTTTGGGGAAAAATGAACACTTTCTTGATTGCTCCACTCACGGTAGTGAAGGCAGTCACCAGAGGAGTGGGGACGCTGGTAGTCAACACCTACAGGAACAATCCAGGGAACACACAATGTGAAAGTCCAGAGAAAAAGTCCCTGATGAATTGTTTGAAATCCTTCTGGAGACATTTAAAGAGTGGCCATTTGGTAACCAGTTACTTCATCTGTAAAATGGGGCAATAATACTTGTCCCTGCTTCCCCCCAGGGAAGTTAAGAAAAGTAAAATAATTAATGACGGTAACGTGTTTGAACACCTTGAAAGAAATACTATATATAAGCATATGATATCATGATTACTTTCATAATAAAAAGAATCGAAAATATTAAAATAACAATAATATGTACATTTTCAACACCTGCAGTTGGATATTAAATATATAACTCTTTTTATTGTTTTCTGTCTAATCTACTGCACCTGTATTAAAAATGTACCCCAATGGCCTAATTTTTAAAAGTTCATAAAATTTAGACAGGTACTTATTCTTTTATTCACCCCATTGTGCCTAGGTCTCACAGAACATATTTTAAATAATATACAACCACAAAGAGACCACTTCAATACAAATCTCAATAGTGTGGGTTAGTAAAAACTACTTTTAAAGGCAAACATCTGGCACCTCATAAATATATATCAGCTTTCACCAAGAGTTTTTCAAACTCTCCCCATATATATTACACTTATAAGCATTATTAATTCAGCATATTGTACGTAGGGTTTTAAAGTAGTCCCAAAGCAGAATTACATATGTAAAATATGTGCTGTAATATTTAGGCCCATGCAGATCATAAAGAACAAGACATTAACCACAATGCTAACTCCTTTTGATTTAATGTGTTCTGCTAGCTAACAGGGGTGATTTTTAAACACAGATACAAGAAAATACTACAGTTAAGCTTAAGGGCTGCTATTTATTCCGACTAATTTTTTTTCCTCTCTTGTGACATTTAGCAAATTATTCTAGGCTTACATTTAGCTTGTGTCAAAAATATGCCTGAAATATTTTACTCTGGTTTATTTCTACATCTGAAAAAAAAAATTTAGGAGATGATTTGCCTTTATAAAGGCTTAATCTGTAACATCTAACTGGTACTTCTCCTTTTCCAGAGGATATTGAAAAAAAAAGGATATTCGGTATTCCCCTTTGGCAATTTTTCTGTTTTTTATAATTTTCTATGAAGTTGTTTGTTGTAGTTAATTTTTTTTTATTTTTTCCATGTGAGTAAATGTCAATTCTTCTCACTGTGTCTTTAATAATGTTGGAGAAAATGCAATCAGTTTTGTTATATTTTTGTAATGATGCATATATTTATTTCATAAATGTAATTATTTTATCAGATGTAATAACACTCACTCCTTTAGCCGCTCCTAACTATTAAAGGTAGATGCATTTCCTTGTATCTTCATATTTTTCTCTTCAAGAAATGGGCACATTTAAAGCTAAAAGTTGTGATAGAATAATAGTCTGTTTACTTCACTCATCTTATATGTCTGGTATTTCACCTAAAATCATCATTATCCTTTATTCCACAAATCTATATTTATAAAATTCCTATTGACTTTCACCCAATATTCTAAGCAGTGGAGATATAATAAAAAACAAAACAGCACTTCTAACTTTAGAGAGTTTTCAACATAGAAGAGAGCAAGAATAAGTAAATGTATTTAAATAACTTAAAATTGTTTAAATGTTCTAAGGGAAAAATATAGATGCCCCAACATTAAAAGAAAGAAACTTCTTTGGATAGGATGGCCACTGATACCCTTTCTAAGTAACTAATATGAAGTATATCATGCTGATTTTCCAATTAAATAATAAAACTTTCTCAAAATCATATTAAAGTGACTGTCTAAATATACAATATATAGAGAGAAAATTCTGTATTAGAAAACTATAAAGAATAATAGTCACACACCAGAAACTTCAAGAAAATGTTCTATATAGGAGAATTTGTGCAGATAATCACTTGTCTGCATGTAAAGAAATACCTTGCTTGGGATATAAGTGAAGAGATCCCAAAATTACTCACCAGCAGCAACAGGTGGAAGACCAAAATGGGTGTCAGGACAATAAGACAGCAATATGTGATCTCATCAAATCTCAATAAGTGTCCTATCACAGTTTGCCTTACATGTCTGGATCCCACAGCACTTGCCCATTATATCCTTGGAAGTGCTTTTTCTTTTAGCTGCCAGGATAAATGGCTGCCAGGATAAACACAAAAAGGCAGTCTTTGATACAGAGAGAAGCTCCCTGCTGTAAAGCCTACAGCATTGGCTTTCTCTCTACAAACCTCTAGTAATGGAACTCTAAACTTCCTCTTTCATTTGAGCTTGAAAGACTCAGTCTCACAACCTCTGACAAGTCCCATTTCACACCAGAGCAGAATGATCCTAGAAAAATATATGTGAGAATAAACTAGTATAAAAAAAATCACTGAGTATGTGAAAAGATATGGAAGTTCAAAAAAGAGTTACTTGGAAGAGCAGTCAGAAAAGTTAGGTTTTCTTATAAAACTCTAAATTAAAAAAATATATACGTAATGAATCTTTCTGTATAAGAGTCAAGGCAATAGTCTAATTTCAAGTTAGAAACTCAAAGGGAAAATCTGATCCACAAGAAACTACACAGAGTAGAAACTTACAATCACCAAATTAAAAACCTCAATGAAGCAGAGAGTAGTAGATTGAAAGGCAAAAACTAATGATCAACCTAGTTATTTTAAAAGAAAGGAAAACCCTGCTTTTTGTGACAACATGTATGGACCTTGAGAGCATAATACTAGGTGAAATAAGTTAAAGACAAATACTGTACATTCTCGCATATGTAAATGTAAATTCACATATGTAAATGAAGTAAAACTCAAAGAAATACATAATAATATGGTGGCTGCCAGGGTTGTGTGAGTGGGGGCAATGCATAAATGTTGGCAAAAGGTACAAATTTCCATCTTTAAGGTGAATAAATCCTGGAGATCTAATATACAAATAACAATTTTAGTTAACAGTATTATATTTTTAGGTATTAAATACCTGAAAGTTGTTAAGAGAATATATCTTAAATGTTATCACAACAAAAAAAAAATGGTAATAATGTAAGAAGATGGAGGTGTTTATTAATTTTATCACTTATTTTGCAATATACGTATTAAATTATTAAATGTTATACTTTAAATTTACATATTTTATATGTCAATATATTTCAATGAACCTTGGATAAAAATAAGAGATGATATTATAAAAATAATGCCTAAAAAATTCTATGAAAAAATTCTCAAATTAACGAAGCACAATGAGAAATAAGTTCAAACTCAAACATTTGTTAAAACTTCCAAAGAATAAAAACAAGATCGATTGCATGTGAAGATTGCGAAAGCAAAATTATTTATCAACTACAATAAAGGCTGAAGCCATATTTTCAAAATGTTGAGCTTGAAATTGTATACATAGATAAATTTTTTCTTAAGACCAAGGGAGAAATAAAATATCCTTAGAAGGAGAGAGGATCTTACCTTTTATGAGTTCTTACCGAAAGTATTGCTAAAGAATGTGTATCGAAAAACTGTAAATTGAACTACAAGGAAGGAGTAGAAAGTAGATTAAAGGCATTATAAATAAAACTGTTTTACAAAAGCATAGACTTTAAATAAATAATAACAATATTAATAAAATCAAACTGACAAAAATAATAATAAAAATAATGGTAATTTACAAGAGAACATAAAATGAATGGTTAAAGGGAATATCAAAATGGAAAGCATTCTAACATCCTAAGATCTCAAGATGCTACAAAATATCAGTCTCAAAATAAGTAAAGCAAAGTCTTAAAAAAAAAAAGGTAAAGAAGTAGAACCAAAAACATGGAACAGTGAAAATAACAGATCAAATGGGACAGATAATCTTAACATTTTCCAGTAAATACCATTCATAACAAAAGACAATTTACTATTTTACTTCAATACATATTCATATTTATTTAAAGGTATTGATTCCTCCTCAGGAAAAATGTATTTTAGTAAAATTGATGTTTTGATTCAATCACCTGCTTGAGATTGTCCAAAATACTAGCACATATTTTTTAAATGTTCATTAAAAGAATTTTACTTCATAATAAATGAAGATGTATACAGGAAGAAAGGGAGTTTCCAAAATAGGTATTTTATTAATAAATAATACTTAAAGAAGAGAAAAACAAATTATCATCTGAAAAAAATGACAAAGAAATACCAAGGAAAGTATCATCATTAGAAAATTAAATGTAGAATGGTACTCCAACACATAAAGGACAAGAAGGCCTATGTTCTCCACTTATCATGCTATGTTATTTGAAAATTCTTGTCAATGTATTGAATAATAGTAGAAACATGTGTAAAAAAAGTTTGCAGGAGATGCCATTATCTACTTTAAAAATACAAAAAAAAATCAATTTAAAAATGCTTAACATAATAAAAAGCTCTATCATAGATGTGAAATATAAATACAAGGAAATCGAAAGTTTCCTTGGAGGCCTAATAGTATCTGTCAGTCACTATAGCAACCAAGATCTGAACTATATAGAACTTAATTGTAAGAAATATTTAAGGAAAATATCATAAAACTTTAGCAAGAAACAAAATGATATTTTGAACTATAAATAAAAGAAAGCAGTCATACCAAATTTCTGGATGAAAAGATGAGATTTTATAAAGGTATTGGTTTTCCCAAAATTATCTAATGTAAATATAAGGAAATTTTAATCAACATTCCAAAAGGATATATTTCAAACTGGACAACAATAATTCTAAGCTATACCTGGAAAAGTTAATTGTACTGTTCTCATGCCTTCTTCCCTAAAAAAGGCCTTGCTTAAGGAAAATATTGGGACTGGTTTACACCTCTCTGAAGGTTTAGCATACATAGGTGGACAGAAAATTTGTATGTGACTGTTGTTAGTTAGCTGCATATCTTGATAGATGCCCTCTTCCATACTAATTTCTTGCAATTCTACTATTAACAAATCTGTTTCAAAATATAATGTCCACTAAATAGATCTTGGTAGTTAGAATTGCAAAGAGTCAACCAACTTTCCAATTCTTACTTCTTTATAAATATAGAGTAAAATAAACACTGATATTTATTGAGCACTCCTAATTTTCTAGAAACTTTACACCTATTTTCTCATTCAATCTTTATACAAACACCATAGATATATCAATAATTCCATAAGAAAATTAAAGCCCAGAGAAATTAAATATCATTGGTAAATGCAGTCAATCTCAGAACTTATTGGTTTTAAATTTAGGCTCTTTCATTTCGCTATTATTTTCTTATAGTTTTATTGTTTCTTTTTATCTATTTAATCATTTTTAATATTCATTTTCAAATATTATGTGCAGTTAAGTCATTCTCTTTATTATATCCAATTCTCATGTTTCTTTATTTGCTATGCTTGCAAAAGTTTTGTATAGTCAAACTTTTATTTATTTATTTATTTACTTACTTATTTATTCATCTACGTATTTATTATTTTCTTTTGGAAGGCCAGAGTTGTGAAACTGTCATTTTAGAGATATTTTTGGCTTGTTTATTCAGGAGATTTCAAGGACTTCCACGATCCTAGACCATTTTTTATGTTGAATTTTTGCCATGCCTTTTGGAACCATAATATTTTTTTCATTTTTCATGTAACTTATTAACTATTATCTATAAATTTTATTTGGCTATCTTTTATTGTACAAGGACATAAGTCACAGGTGGAATATTATGCTTTTTTGTGTGTGTGCTTTTTTGGTTAGCTCAGAACAGTACACGAAATTGCAACCAAAATGGGGCTTAAGGGATCAAATTATAATGAAAAATTAATTAAGTTAATTCACTGCAATTTGAAGTTTGAATGTGTTTCAACGTACAAAACTCTTTCAGGTAATTAGCACTATTTCAGTCTAGAAACTTTATTATTTAGGGTGTAACGAACTATGAAATTTAAGGTAAAATCATCTATAGAAAAACTCAACTATACCTGCTAAATAAACGTAAGACATTTCATTTTTAAGGTAAGATCTGTTATTTATGTCAAGACAGTTTTTAGAATGAACATATCTGTAAATGTGCCTCTCATTCTAATGTAAAAAGATAGATAAAATTACAGTAAATATTGGTTGATTGATGTAGGAATAGAGTTGCTCTATCATGTGGAGGTGACCTTCAAACAGGATCTCAGTTTGTTTAATAGAAATAGTTTTAGTTCATATATACTGTATACTTCCTGTGTGTCAGGGACTATTCTAAATGACTTAACTCCAACCATTCATCTCCTTGTACCATGTCTGACCCTAAGACATAGGTCATATGATTTTATCTTATGTATGAGGGAACTGAAGCACAGACAGATTAAGGGACTTATTCAAGGACACATAGGTAGTTGGTTTTTGAGGTACCATTTAAGTTTAGGTAAATTCACCCATATTCTGGGCTTTAAGAATCATTGCACTTCAAGAACTATACTTGAAATCTAAAGCAACCACACCACATTTTAACACCCCTGTAGTCCTCAGAGAGAGTACTTGGCCTTTTTTTTTTTAACTGAAAAGAAATTTCTTAATATGTTGCCATTATGCACATGTGTTGTCCAAATTGAATTTAAAGATTTTAGTATTACCATGAAAAGAGAAGCAGAGATGATTAGTATAGTCTATAAACAAAAGTTAGAGGAAACACTCATCACAGGGTTATCTTTACCTGGCTTTGGTCCAGGTTTTTTTATAATCACCTGTAACTTTATTAAGATAAAGACAAAGACTGGAAAGAAAGCAATAACTGTATATAAAGGAAATTGTTTTGACAATTTCTATTCTCAGATACTAAAATAAAAATACAGTGAAAGGTTTTCATTTTTCCTATGCAACATGTTTCAATTTGTGTATTTTATAATTATTGTATTATGTTTCCTTGAATACAAAACGTATGCTAATTGTAGAAAATTTGAAAAGCCCAGAAGAGCAAAAATAATGAAAGGCAGGAAAAAGAAACAAAGAAATGAAGGGAAGGCAGAAGTAAAGAATGAAGGCTATGAAGCAGAAATAAAGGGAGAAAGGGAAGGAAAAGAGGGAGAAAAAAATAAAGAGAGAAAGGGGGAAAAAGAGAAAGAAGGATAAGGGAGGGAGTAAGGGAGGGAGGGAGGGAGGAAGGAAGGAAGGAAGGAAGGAAGGAAGGAAGGAAGGAAGGAAGGAAGGAAGGAAGGAAGGAAGGAAGGAAGGAAGGAAGAAAGAAAGAAAGAAAGGAAGGAAGGAAGAAAGAAAAGAGTGGGGAGGGAGAGAAGAAGGGAAAGGAAGAAAAAGAGAAAGAAAATCACCTGTAATCTAATTTCCAGAGGTAATTGCTCTCAATATTTTGATGTACATTCTTTCTAATATACAATGTATATCCTGTTAAAATATTCACATACACAATGGGACATACAAACTCATTTGTAGTCTCTCTTTTTCAGTTATCAATGTTATGAACAAAACATGTCCTGTATCATTAATTGATTGTTTTTTTGAATTTTCATTTTGAAATAATTCCAGATTTATAAAAACATTAAAAATTAAACGTTTAAAAATATTTGTTTCAACTATCTTCTCTAAATGCTATTCTCTTTACAGAACACTATAAACTAATAAAAACTAGGAAATTAATAATGCTAGAACAGTAGTACTAATCTACAGAGCTCACTAAAATTTTATCAATTATTCCACTAGTGTCCTTTTACTGTGCTAGAATCAGATCAGGACGACACATTTCATTTAGATATCATTTAGTTTCTTTATTTTTATTTCTATTTTTATAATGGTGACATTGTTTAATGAAATTCAGTAAGCTTTCTGTGTACAATTCAACATTTAGTTTATTTAGACTGCTATAGCTGGGACAATATTTTAGATATTTTTCATGGTCTTGAACTCTTTTAAGAGTAGTAGCAAGTTATCTGGTAAAATGTCCCTCAGTGTAAGGTTGTCTGATGGTTCAGGTTACGCATTTTTGCCAAGTATGTCAAAGAAGTGATGCTGTGTCCTCCTCAACACGTCATATCAGAGGGCTCAATTTATTGATATACCCTGTCACTGGTGACAATAACTTTGTTCACTGAGACTAAATTTTCTAGGTCTCTCCACTGTAAAGCTACCATTTTTTTTCCCTTTTGTATTTGATAAGCATCTTCTGGGAAGATAGTTGAGATTATATTGTTCTTGCCTAAAACAGTTATAACTGTGGTGTTTACCAGATGGCAATTTTCTTTTTTCATCATTTTTTCATAATTATTAACTTGAATTCTACTATAAAAATAACTGTCCTTTCTCTCATTTATTTATTTATTCACATATATATACTGATATGTGTTCAAATATATGTATCATTATGGACTCATGGATATATTTGTTTTCTATTATGTTTTATAATCCATTACTATTGTATCTATTTTCTTGCTCTAATTGTACCAGATTTGGCCATTGACAAATTTTCCAATCATTTTTTGAGCACTCTCTTGCTTTTTAGCACCACAACATATTCCTGTCTTGTCATGTACTTCTCCTACTCTGAAATCTACCATTTCTCCAAGGAATCCTGGTTCCATTTGTTGGAGAGTAGCATTAAAAAAACCAGTATCCAAGCACTGGGTGTGCTCACTGGTTTTTGGTTTTTATTATTTCCAAGCATTTTCAATAGACAGCCAGAAAATACATAAACACATTTATATTTTATTTTATCTTTATACATATATATATATATATACATATATATGTATGTATATATATACACATTTGTATATATGCATATATATGTGTGTGTGTGTGTGTGTATATATATATATATATATATATATATATATATATATATATATATATTTCCAGCTATCTATCTGTATTACAAATCATGAGTTTTTTTCTTATATTTCTAATTCAACTCTAATAACTTCTAGCCTCCTGTCTTTCCTTATTTAGAATTCCTTTCTTTCACAATAAGAAACCTGGCACTTATTACCCAAATATCTACTTATTTTTTCAATCAAAAATACAATTTTCCAATAGCTATCCTATTCTCCTACTGAAATAAGACAGTTTTGTAAAGTTATTTTTATCTTCGTTCTTAGATTATATAGTCAAAATATTGTTTCATAAATTTACTAATATTAATTTTATTTCTCCATTTATTCAATGTAGTTATTTATTTGTAATACTACTAAGCTCATTTATACTTTTTGTATTATATTTAGCCGCCCCCCCTACTATTCTCGTTTCTACTAATTAATTAAAGTAATTTGGGATATATTAACTCAAAAAGGTCTAAAATTCTCTTAGAGCTCTATTGCTACCATCCTGAAATTCTTAATTTTGAACCATGAGCCCCTCATTTTTATTTTATACTTGGTCACTCAAATTATGTAGCAGATGCTGTGTCCTAATGAAGGTATTGATATGTTCTTAGTAGTTGCTTGCACATCCACCTACTTTAGTACCTCAAAATAACTCACAGCCTCCGTCACTCCTTCTTATTCACTTCTCTTTTAAAAAAAAAGTTATTATTTAGGTATTAATTCCATGGTCTTGTAGTTCTTCAAAAATATTTATTTATTCAATACTTTATTACATGTTTTCTCTTCAACTTCTGCAAACATGGCCATATATCTGTAGATTAGCTCGTAAGAAAACTATACCATGACTTGTTAACTCATCAAGCTAAAATTGTGTTTATTTTATGTCAGATACCTCAAAAATGCTTTGTAAACATATTATGGGTTAGAAATAGTCAACTAATTTTATAGCTTCAGGGAATAGAAATGAATACCACAATGAAAGATATGTGTGATCATATTTCTGAAGCTCAAAGTAAAAAAAAAAAAATTTTTTTAATGTTTTTAAAGTTTTCATTAACAATATTATAAGAATGTGAGAACCTAATAAATATTGTGGGAAAACTCAAGTTATCCTATCACTGGAGATGTTTTAATTGAAAGATAATAATCATCTAATAAAAAATATTTGGAAAAAAATGCTGATACTGTTTGCAAATACACAATAGTCATTGCCCCAAAATATAATATTGGCATTGGAATATGTATTATGTGATCTAGTTTACTTATATCACTCTATAAATGAACAACTGAGACTCTGAAGTAATATGGCCACAAGGTTTGTAAGCGACAGAACCAGAGCAGAAACACCATTGAGAAATGGTCCACAGACCTGGAACAGAGTATAACTACAACAAACAGAGGAACATGATAGGTCTCAAGCAGGAACACAAAGTTATTCTGATAAGCTAAAGCTATAAAGTTTGCCAGAGCATTCTGTTCTTATGTGGGGAAATAGCCTAAATTGGCATTTTTTTAATGCAGGATAATAAAATATGTTTAGAGAATTTTAAAAGTATAAAAATAATATTTAAAAAAAACACAAAATGTAGAAACCAAGGAAAGAAAAATCAATGATAGCCCCACTACAATACAATTTTTGTACTTTGGCTTATCTAATTATAACATTTATTAAGTATGTATATGTTTTTACATGGATTATATACACATATATCTTATACATAAACTTTTATATCTTTATTTTTACTCTTCTCCTAGACATTATCACACACTCTTAAATAGTTCTCTACTTTTTCTTTAAAAGAGTTATCAAAGAAATTTTAAGAAACTAATAATTTAAAGTGCTTTTTAAAGAAAGTAATAGAATGCAATAGCATTTTTATTGTATTATAACAATGTTAAAGTATATCTGGGCCTCCAGACTTGAAAAGATTCTCAACTACTTGGGATGAAAGGTTGTGTTTTTCTTCCATAGTCATTCTCATCTGTGAATAATTAAAGGCAGAGAAAATTTGTGACTGTATTCTTACCAATATCTTGGCTATATATTACAAGTTCTCTTCACAGGTAATGTTTCACCTCTCCAGAGTAATATATATGGTGCATTAAATTTTCTCCCAAATAAATAGTTCAAGTTAATTCAAAATATCCCATGTAAACATGCATGTGCATTTAAGGCCCATATAACATTCTTGTGTTTTCCTGTATGGTAAACAAATATTTCTTTCTTTCTGAGATGAACTGTATTTTGCCAGAGCATTATCTTTTTAAATTAAATTTACTGGGGTGGCATTGGTTAATAAAATTATATGTTTAAAGTGCACAATTTAACAACATATGTTGTGTTGTGTGTTCACCACTCAAAATTAAATATTCTTCCGTCATCATGTATTTACCCCTTTACCCTACCTTCCCTTCCTTTCCCTCTGGTAACCACTAAAATGTTGTCTGTGTCTATGAGTTTTTGTCTTGTTTTTTTCTTGCTTTTAGTTTTATACCCAGATATGAGTGAAATCATATGATTCTCCTTTTTATGACTTATTTCACTTAGCATGATAATCTCAAAATCTATCTATGTTGTCACAAATGTGCTGGAGCCAGTCAGCTAAGAGTGAACAGTTCCCAAGAGGGGGAGTGAGAATTAAGAAAAAGAGAGAGAGAGAGAGAGAGAGAGAGAGAGAGAGAGAGAGAGAAGATAGAAGCCAGAGAGAGAGACAAAGAGATTGAGAGAGACAAAAGATAGAGTCGGGAGGGCTAACAGTGAATACTGTGCCCCAAGTTTATTAAGAACAGTATATTTATACCCTAGGATATACATGAGAAGCAACACCCACAGATATGCAAACAATTTTAGTAAGGAGCTTATCCATTAAGCCAATCTTCCTCCTTCAGTAAGGAGC
Source organism: Macroglossus sobrinus (assembly GCA_004027375.1). Lineage (NCBI taxonomy): Eukaryota > Metazoa > Chordata > Mammalia > Chiroptera > Pteropodidae > Macroglossus > Macroglossus sobrinus. The sequence continues at coordinate 28,110 of PVKZ01001906.1, read as the reverse complement.
TTACCTGCCCTGCAAACTTCTTGCTTGCAGGCAACTTTAACCCTGTCTGTAGGGCATTCAGAAAGAATGGCTCCCAACACAAATGGCAGTATATCTTCTTTTCTTATAGCTGAGTAGTATTCCACTGTATATTTGTACCACAACTTCTTTATCCAAACATATATCAAAGGGCATTTTGGTTGTTTTCATGTCTTGGCCACTGTGAATAATGCTGCAATGAACATTGGGGTGCATATTTCATTACAGATAAATGTTTTTAAAATATGGGGGTAAATATCCAGAAGATGAATTGCTAGGTCATGCGGTAATTATATTCTTAATTTTTAGAGGAAACTTTATACTGTTCTCCATAGTGGCTGTAGCACTTTACATTCCTACCAGCAGTATATAAGTGTTCCTTTTCCCCCATAACCTCTCCAACACTTGTTATTATTTGTCTTATTGATAATAGCCACTCTAATAGGTATGAGGTAGTATCTTATTGTGGTTTTGATTTGCATTTCTCTAATAGCTAGTGAAGTTTGGCACGTTTTCATGTCTGTTGGCCATTTGTATAGGACATTATCTTTTTAAAGTTAATCTCTGGTGATAATTGAACAAGAAATGTTAGGGAATTTTCATCATAGTAAAAATGAGCACACAGACTATATGAGGGCTATGAAAATTCATAATAACAGAAAGAGTGAGCATTCAAGATAATGTTTGAGAAAGGGAAAAGAACATATAGAAGAATGTTTTTACTTTCAATAATATTTTTAAGCATATTTGAATTCTAAAACCTACTAGGGACAAAAATATTTAATTATCCATCCTTCATTGAAAGTCAGCTGTTAACTACCTGTGTGCCAATGATGAAATCATTTCTCTGAGTCTCAGATTACTCATCTGTTATCAGTACATTAAATGATACAGTTTCTAGGATTTATTCCTGTTCCTCAGATCTAGTTTGTTACTTTCCCACTACCAATACCAGTACTTCCAACAGTATTAATTAAAACTATATTAGATTAACTTAGTGAGGATATGAAAGATTACTAAAGAGGGTCATTGCTATCAATGAGCCTCAACTAGAGTAGTAAAATCTAGTTAAATAAGGAATTATAAATAAATAATACCTAGACTAAACATTTTAGTTTGATTTAAAATACATAAATGACAATGCATTCACCAACCTTTTGATGTAAAAACTTTTAAAATAAATATAGGTCTGATGATTGAACCATAATATGACATTTATAATTCCTAGTCTCTGTTTCTTTGAAATAGAGTGAGAATTTACAGATTTCTCTGAATATCTGTGTACAGAATCCTTCCAGATTTTTTGTTTTTGTCTTTTCTTTTTCTTATCTGTTATTACTGTCTCGCTGATATATAAACTTAAAGCTATTTTTCAGTGCTCACTACATATTGAATTTTCCCAAAGCATTTGACTTATTTTATATAGACCTAACTCTTGTTACATTTACATTTTGTTACTTTTGTAATATGCAATTGTATTGTATAATTAGAATTTTATTTATAATTGTTATAAGAAGGTTTGAGAGCAAATTCAACTGACTCGTTTAACATATGAGTATCTTGGAAACAGAAGTACACAGGTACACTAGAGAGTAACCTACAACTAAAGAATATTCACTATGCTTTGGACACTAGTCATTGTCATTTACAGAAGGACTGTGAGTACCTGTTAATCCAGCAGTTATGATCAGTAGAGACTAGGTAAGAAAGCTTCTACTCTATTTGGAAATAATACATAATTATATATTAAGTGTCTAAAATACAGTAGAAATCACTATTGAATAATATAGTTGATATATAAACATTTAATATGATGTCTAATACTTGAATGGATAGTGTAAGGTAAATAATGAGTCCAGACAGAACTTTAGAAGGTAAAGAGTATTAAGAGATAACAGTTTTTCTTTTTCCATTCATAAAATTTTCTTTTATATGAGAGTAAATAAAATTATTGGAACATCCCTCTCCTTTCTCTGCCTCTTAAATCCTCCCGTCTCTGGGGAATACAATGCCTTTTCTCATTGGAACATTTGAACTTAACATTTTCTTTCTTCTTTTTGGGAAATGATCCTACTCTCTGGAGTGGGCCTGCTCTCCCAGGATAGGCTTTGCCCCCATGAAATAGGTTTTGTCCCACCCCAGAGCTGTCTACAGATTGGGATGTTATATAAGCAAGCATACTTGCCTAAAGTGTTAAGTCACATTCTACAATTCAATCTTTATCAGTAGTAAGTGACATTTTGGTTCCTGTCTGTGTATTTATTATCTATTTTTTCATTTGATTTGAAACAAGTGAGGAAGAGTGTTCTAGGTAGTGGCCTCCTCAAAGAATCTAGCAAGGAAATCAAAGAAGTCTCCATGAAGAATATGGAGACCAAGAAATGAAGAGTCCCTAGTACTCACTTGTTTCATTGAAATTGCTTTTCATAGGTCTGTCATCACCAATTCTTTGTAAAGTTACCTCTTTCCACTCTACTGCCAGAATAATCTTTCTTAAGAATGTGCTTATGACAAGATATCTCCATTATTTCTTTAGCATAATAGTTAAGGTTCTTTATGACTAGGGTGACCATTTATCCTGTTTTGTTTAGGAAAGGTCCAGTTTTCATGTGTTGTTTTGGTGTCATTATTTACAGTACCTCCAATTTCAAAAAGTTTTATTGTCACCATACTTATGACCGACTTGTTACCTAACTTTTCAGTCTCTTCTCCTGCTATGGTCTAACCTGCACTTTTAGTTCTACCCAGTAAAAAACACTGAGCAATTCCAAATGATACATGTGCATTCAGCCCTTTGTCCTTTTGTCAAAGCTTCTTCTATTATATGAAATACCTTTCTCTCCTTTCCTCATTTGGTAAAATCCTACTTATTTTTCATGGTCCTGATCCAAGTTCACTACTTCTGTCAAGTCTTCTATGATCTCTCTCTATTCACCTAAATTGCACTTAGTCTCTGTCTGCCACTTGAATGAAATGTACTCTGAGGTTCTAATACATCAATATATTTTTATCATTGTATACAATATAATTTTTGCTAAAACAAAATATACACACTGTTAGACAGTTTCTAAAGAGTAAACATTGAACAGAGAAGGCCCTTCATTATGGTTCAGAGATGGATACAAGATGCTCTATGTAAGAATTAAGCAGAGTCAGACATTAAGCATGTGACAGAGAACAAGCTCAGGTTAAGTGTGACGTGTGAGCACTCTACCTGGTGAGTATATAACAGCACTTGTTTAGATGGACAGTATACAGTGCAGTTCCAATAGTGGCCTGTGCTAGAGAACAGTGGTTCCTTTTATAGACACTGTGAAGACATTGTTATGCTGCAGTAGTGATTACACGGTAATTATTGCTAACCTGTTCAGTGTTCTTTTGAGTCTTCTAATCACTTCAAGTGTACTGTCAAAACTGTGCAGTGATAACCGAAAAAAAAATGGGGATCTACTATTATAGTAACTAAGAACAAAGGTATTTTTTAATAAAAGAGGACCAGAGGATATATTGTACCACAGCATATATGACCTTAGTTTAATTATTTAAACTCTTTTTCATTAAAAGAGGGGGGAAATATCTCTTCTACAAGGGTGGTTGTGTTGGTTACATAAAATCATGCTTGTAAAAGGCACACAGAGTAAGTACTCTGGAAATGTTGCCACCCCTGCCTAGGTAATATTTATGTACTCTGGTAAGTTGTGTAATAATGCCAGAGGAACTAATCAACTGGTGCAGCTTTGTGTCTGTGGGGAAAAGTGTGCAGAAGAAAACTAAGATATTTGGAAAATAAATCTCCTCTAAACAGCTTTGTAGGCAAAGCTGACTCTGAGCCACAGTCCCAGTTTTTATAATTTGGCTCAAGCAATTTGGTCACTGAGAGGCTGACAGAGAAGCCAAGACCTCCTGTTAATGGACTTCCTTGGGAATAGTGTTCAAACTTAGATACCTTCACATTATTCATCTCTCTCTCTTTTTCTCTCAATCTCATTCACTCTCTCTTTCTTTCTCTTTCCCTCCCTTCCTATGTCTTCTCTTTCCCCACCTTTTTTTTCTTTCTAAGGAAATCTATGTGTTTACCTGGAAAAACTCTTTTTACAACTACTTTCGCAATAGACTTCTATATTATTAGGTTTATACAGATAGATAATAATAATTTCCTATCTTCTCCCCTTGCTCTATTCCTAAAAAAAATTACACAATATGTTGAAGGTTTTATTATAATATTATTGCTATTAATGAAGGAAAAAAGCATAAAGAAACTTATTCTAATGCTTTTTTTTTTCACTATATTCTATAAAAAAATAAGAGTCAAGAATAATATCTCTCCATAAGGGCTAATGTTAGATTTGGGTACACAAACAATAAAAATAAATCCAATCCACTTTTGAGATAAAAATTATTCTGAGAATATCTGAATATTTCTCCTCTGCTAGGGTTGGAACTAAGCATGTGGCGGTTGTCTGGATAAGTGTAGAAGAGGGAAGGGAGGTAAAGATGAATGCAGAAAACAAATAAAAAATGCAAAGACATTCTATTAAGAGGAAAGGGGTAGGCTAATATCCATGAACTTAGTAATATATATATTCAACGTTTTATTTCAGCCTGGGAATCAAAAAAAAAGGGGGGGAAGGGAGCTGTAATGTGGTGAGAAGTGGCATTAGAGTAAGTAGGAAGCAGGATGGTGCAGAGTACCAGACTCAGTGGAATCTTCATGGAGAATGAGCCTGGAAATGGCACAGATAATTCAGCCAGTTCCAAGCCAAGCTCCTAAGATTAGAGAGGAGGAAGGTATAAGAGAAAATGGTTCTTTTCTGATAGGAATGTGGTGGCAGAGCAGCAACATCAATGCAAAGCAAAGACAATGAACTTATCGGAAGAGATTCAAGTCATCCCTGGAGTCACATGAGAAAATTGAAGGAGGTCATGAATGGAAAAGTATTTAGAATCCAGTCCATGGGAAATTAACCAAGTTAAAATAACACAAAAGTATAACCTCAGTCAAAAGGGACTAAGAGATCAATATTATTTAAGAACCAGTGTGAAATGATCTCATTAAAAAAAAAAAATGGGCTCAAGTAATTAGCCTAATCTAGGAAGAATTTCTGAGACAGACCGTTGCCACCCAATTCATAGTAAAATGTTTTCAAGAACATCTTATAAATAAATTAATTAACTGTATCTCCTGAAGAAATGAACAGGGCATTCTTCACAGACTTGAATGCCCATTTGACCCAATTGATTGGGGCAAAGATAGTGCAGACCCTTTCACGTACTAAAGCATTTTCATTCATGTAAATCTACTTACTACAATGTTTATCTCAGTATAAATGCTGAATAAATGTTGATCATATCTAAACCAGAGTATATTTACATTTTAATAATATCTTTTAATCTTTATATAGAGTAGTGATTGATAGGAGAATTATTTTCTAGTACATTAGCAGGAATAAAGATGGAAATATTTTGGAGCCAAACAAATTTTGTATCTTTTCAAATCCCATTTAGAAGCTTGTATATGCCTAGGACCAGATCTTAACAGGGGCAGTTTTTATAGAAGGTTCTGGGAGTTGCCAAGGGTGCCACAAAAAAAGTAATATAAACATTATTATTTATATTCCCTGGGGAAAGTAAGTCCAATTATTTACCATTTGTGGAGAAAGTCTAGAATTTTGAGGTCTTCAGAAAGTCACCAAAATACTATCATGGGATCATGTAATCTCTTAAAGTTTTGTAATTTGGGAGCTAGAGAATATCTTAAAATTCTTATTAGCTAAAATGAGAGCAAAGGAAGCAGGGTACAAAACTGCATATGTTTATATAGAAATTATGTACATATGCAATTTGGTTAACAATATATTTGGAAGAACTTTAAACCTGAGGGAAGTATAGAAAATAAAGTTCGTGTTACCTGAGAATAAGATGCTGTCTTTATTTTACTACTTAGTGTAATGCAACTATCAGTATCTTTTCAAATAACCTCAAGTTCTCTGAACTCCTCTGGATTTAACTCACATTTCTAATGCCATTTTAACATTTTAAACAGTGGTTTAATAATACAGAGTCTTCAGCTCAAAAAAATTAGGAACAGATGGTAAGAATGGACTCATTCCCATTCCTGATGTGCACTTTATTATTCTACTTTCAAAGAGTGACTTAAAGCACATTCCAAAAATGTACAGTAGGTGTGTGGATTGTGTCTCTTGAGAAATGACTGTTTTGTGCAGCGTTCCTTTAACTATTGCTATCCCTAACTCTGTTTCAACTTTAGACAGAAAACAAAGCAACTTAAAATCCAATGATGCAAATGCCCAACTTGACAATTATTTTATAACCTGTAAATGAATTTTAGTGTTTGGTCTCTTTTTAAAATAAAAAATCTATTCCTTAATATTTAAAAAAGGACTTTTTACAACATTCAATATCATACAGCAGGATATTTTTTATTTTTACTTTTTTTATTGAGCTATAATTGACATATGACATTATATTTGTTGTAGGAATACAGCATAATGATTTGATATTTGTATGTGTATTGCAAAATGATCACAACAATAAATAAGATCTTTTTAAAATTCCTGATTTCATAAATTCACTATAAAATAGTAAGATAAATAATAATAACAATAGCTAACATCAAGTGAGTGGTTGTTATTTGCCAGTAATTGTTTTAAGTGCTGTACATTTTTAAATCTCATTTATTGGTCAAGATTACCCTAATTTTAGGGAAGAAATTTGTAAGGATAAGTTTATTCCCAATTCATAGATGAGAAAATGGATACAAAGAAATTAAGTGTTTTGCCTTTTCAAGATTTATAAATAACATACTTTATTAGATGGCAATTAATAGTAGAATTTGTTCATTAGCATAATAAAGTATATGTAAGTGTACAGCTATAGAATAAAAGAACATTGTTGATCTTTCGAGGTACTTTATACTAGGTTACAGTATAAATTATATCTACTAGAAATATAGATAGCAATGAGTAAGATTTCTCAAAGTATACCACTGGCTCAGTAGACCCCCTCTATATCATAACAAAGTCATTAGAATTGTGTTTAAAATTTGATATTCTGCTTCTTATATCCTAACTATTTTACTAGAATAATAAACAGAGTGCAGAGGTTGGGAGAGACGGATGCATCTTTATAGTGGTAATGTTTTGCTACAAACATTATGCTGGGAGTGAGTGAAGCTTGAAAAAAAGATGAAAAAAAGAGTGTTACAGGTCTGGTTCTATAATAAAATTCCCTACAAACACTGGTGAAGTGATCTGGAAAGAGTATATTTTGGTGTTCTTAAGTCACACCTCCCCTTAGAGAAATTTTCAAAGTAACATTTTAAACAGTAAATATTTTCTTCATGTGAATTCCAAAAGACCACACCTGCTTGAGATATAAAAGATTCATAAAGAAGCAAATGACCCCCATCTTCATTTTATCAAGTGACTAAGTGTTAGCTTGCACTTCCTCTGGATTTACAATTTAGGAAGACAATATGGATTCAGGTTCAGAATTAGATCTAGTCTATCTCATATGCTGCATGAAGTAGTGATTATCAAATATTAGTGAATTAGAATTACATGGAGGCTTGTTAAAATTTAATTTATTAAGACCCTGACCCAGAGGTTTTTGTAATTAAATTTCTTCAGGTAATATTGGTAAATGACACTATACAAATTTCAGTTGTACAACTTTATAATACAATATCTACATACTCTATTGTATACAGAGTTTTTGATTCAGTAGGCCTAGAATGGGTCTGAAATTTTGCATTTCTAATAAGTTCCCAGCTAATACTACTAGTGCTAGCTGAAAGATTATACTTTGAGAACCACAATTCACTGTGTGCTACTTGGTTATTTTAGACAGATAAATGATGATAGATAATAGATAGATGATAGATGATAAATATAGACATAGATATTTAAATTTCATATCTCCTTTTTTTAAGGATGGTTGCCCTATACATGCTTCTCTTCTACGCACTTGGATTCTAAATGAAAATAATAAAAATGTAAAATTTTGTGAAGGGATACATTTACATATATAAATCTTCTTTCTTACAATACCACCAATTTTAGGAGGTAGTTTTGCTCAAATAAAATGATTTTTTTAATCAAGAAATAATAATGTTTCAAATCAATCTTCTTTCTAAATAGGTAATATTACAAAGAATTATCATCTGTAGCATTCCAGATCATTTAAAATAACTGAGGTATTATGTTAGATTACTCCCATTATTTTCTCTTTTATAATAGGCTTTTAATAGGTTTAATAAGTTTCTTTTAATAGGTTTAGAATAGTGTAAACAAAGTTTAGCATAGCACAATCCCTACTAGGTTTTAAGGGCAAAATTTTGTTACCATTTACATATGCCTTCCATTTTTAAGGAAGATTACCCTGTAAACTTAATCTAGAAATTAAAAATGTTTATTAAATAATACTATAAAAAGAAAACATATTAAAAGCTGGTCCAAAATTATTTTCCTTAAATAACAATAAATTTTAATTTATAGCCACTCACATTTGTTACTTTATATAAAACTCATGTTATAGGTTGTTGACATGGCATTTTTAATGTAACCAGTGAGATATTTTACCAGATTACTCTAACATTGATATGTTAAGGTACAGTATTTAAAGAAATGCTCACAAACTTAAAAAAGAATAACCTAACATCTGTTTGCAAAGTAATTTTGCAATCATTAAGAGTAAAACTATATTACTATCAGGAGACATAAAAGACCAGAGCAGTTGTATTTTCTCGGTTTGTTTTTTATTGTGAAGCACAGTTAAACAAATAGGGGTCTCCCTTTCATGGCTCAGAACCCCAGTCAACAATACAGCTGAGGCTGAAACTATTTGAAAGGGAGATGTGGCTTTTGTTGGAATCTGGCTGGATGACATTGTTTAGTGGAAAGCAAAAGTGCTGTTGCTTTGCCACAGATACTTTACAAGGCAAGGAACTTTAGAGAGGGACGACAGCAGAAACTATTAGAAGATTAATGAGAATCCCTATGGCCTGTTCTTTTATAGATTGCCAGGAACTCTTTCATCAACCATATTTAATGGGCAACTGAATCTACTGAAAAAAATTACACATACACACACACGAAAGGATTTTCTATAAGTTTGGTTTAAGGTGTGAGAGCTTAAACAAAAAGATTAATAACATTTTATCTACAATGAAAGACTCAAGAAAAAAAAAGAAAAAAGCTAAGAGGAAAAGCTAGGAAAACTTTCATTGTGCATGTCAATTAGATATTTGTTCTTCATGCCAACAAGCTTTATTTGGGTTTTCTAACAAACATAAAGAAAGTAATATAGGATGAAAGTGAAATACATCATACCAATAATGTATTCACGTACAGGTTAAATCATTTTAAACTGTTTTACCAGTAGTATTTAGTATTTCAACAATAAGATATAGACATAAATTTATTACATAAAATTAATAAAAAAAATTTTAACAAGTTTTACATCAGGTTTATATGTTACTCTTATAAAACCTATTTTTTAAAAAAATAAACAGACTGAACTGGTTTTAATCTGTTAATTGTTTGGAGCAGTATAATAACTTTAAACTATATTCCAAGTAAAAAAGTCAGAATGACCCATGCATTCTGCATTAGTTTTAAAATAAATACATCTCCAATGGAGAGAGTTCCTTTTTTTTTTTTTTGTAGCCCCTCTTCCCTTCCCTTCCTTAGTGCCTTCCAACAGAGGCAGCATATATAGTAGCTCTAGTAGAAAGTGTACAAACATTAAGGAAGTTTGCTCTATTCGATTGACAGGGGCAATTGCAATAAAGTTGAACTACTTTTAGATTACTCTTTTGTAAAACAGATTATATAAAATTTAAAATACGTGTTATATTGCCTCCAAACTATTCGGGATCATTTTATAACATTCTAAACAAAATAGTATCCTAAGCACAGATGTATATTGACCCAGGACATAATTCACTTAAAAGAAGAAACCAAATTAGAGTAATGGAGTCAGAGGAAATGAAGCAAGAATTATAAGTAGCACCATCAAAATTTACCTCAGTCACATACCAATAATAAAGGATATCATCCTACATCACCATGAATAGAGGATGATTACAAATGCCAACTGTATAGACTTAGAACAAAATTAAATACTTATGTTTAAATATGAGTGTGTTTGGTCTTCTCAAAATTTATTATATTTTGGAAATACTTCTGCTTGCACTATTCTTATTATGTCCATTTGCCTCCTTTTAACCAAACCCTACGACCCTTCCATTAGGTAAAGAAAAAGTATTATTGCCAATTTAATGAATAGTATAAACTAACAGATCACTTCTCTTTCTTCCTGAACCAAACCTTTTTTAAAACATGGTAATAAATAAGATATTTAGACTTTGAAGACTTTCTCTGTTGGGCAGCAGGCAAAACACAAAACTAATCTCACTTACTAGGAAGAACTGTAAGTAAATGATAGTTCTAAAAAAAATAAGGATTAAGAAAACAAATTTACTTATGGAATTAATAGTCATTTTAAGATACTCTCTAATACTGGTTTGGCCTTCTATGTAATAACATATATAGCATTGTATTAAAAACAATTTAACTATGAAGAGTATTTATTCTAATCCTACTCTCTTTAATTTATGACAAAACATTTCAAGAACTTAAAAAATTATAAAAATATAAATTTTAGAACTTAACACAAATTTATCAGTTTGCTATTTTTGCTTTAGCTATCTTTCCTTCCTCCTTTCTTTCCTTCTCTTTCCCTCCCACCCTCCCTCCTTCCTCCATTCCTCTCTTTTTACTTTCCTTTTAATTAAACATTATAGTTATATCTCAAGCCTATTTACATTTGCTAATCTCATTCCCTATCTCCCTCCCACTGGTATCCCCTATGCCAAATTTGGTGTACATTAATCCTGTCCATGTTTTAATTCTTCTATTATACATGCAGGTATTCACAAATAATATCTAACATTGTTCTGAACTGTCCCATGTATTTACATACTTCATGTAAATGACAGCATACTCTTTGTATCATTCTGCAACTTGCTATTTTTTTACTAAATATATTTTTTAAATTTAGTCATATTAATACAGAGAGGTTGAACTCATTTGTTTTAGCTCCAAATAACATGTCATTATATAAATGCAGTATAATTTATTTCTTCATTTTTCCTGTTGATTAATGTTTTGGCTGCTCCACTTCTTTTTACAATTTCTACTCTATGAATAAAAGTGAAATCGGTTCTTATTTTCTGATACAATTTTAAAACATTAGCTCAAATTTCTGACTTCTTTCTCCTATGACATTTTCCCTCTCCTCGCATCCTCTCAATTCCCCTCTTCTCCCCTCTCTTTTTCTCCCATCTCTTCCCCCTCCTTTTTCTTCATTTCTTCTCCTCTTTCCTCCTCCTCTCACCATTTTAATTCACTAATCTTTTGTATTTTGATGATCAATAAAATCTTGTATATTTAGAAAAGTCAATTTTACCCTTCTATATTTAGAAAAGTCCAATTTACGCTTCCATAATTATTTTGATAAAAGATTTGGAAACTATACCATATCAGCAAAAGTGAAAAGTCCCAAAGAGAATTATATTTGAGAAAAGATTATAAAGAAACATCAAAACACTTTTATTTGTATAATTTTTTACTTTATTTCATTGACATTTGATAATAACATATATTATTGTTGTTACCCCTTTTCTAGATAGAGAAACTGATGTTCTCTGATTTGTGTACTTGCTCAAGGTCACAGAATGAATTTAAAAAATAAAGCCAGGAATAGAACCCAGATCCTTCCCACTGTGAACTGTGGCTTGGTCACTGTATTGTTATCATCTGAGATTGCTGTAACAAAGACCACAAACTGGATTTCTTAAAACAATAGAAATTTATTCACTCACAGTTCTGGAGTCCAGAACTCCAAAATCAAGGTATCACATTCCTTTGGAGTTTTCTAAGGGAGAATTTTTCATGTCTTTTCCAGCTTCTGGTGACTCTGCAGGTACTTTGGCTTGTGATTGCATAACTCTCATCTCTGCCTCTTTCTTCATGTAAACTTTCCTCTTCGAGTCTTTCTTCTGTGCGTCTATTATAAGGACACTTGAATTTAATTAGTGTCCATTTAGATAATACAGCATAATTTTATCTTTACCTTTAACTTAATTATATCTGAAAAAATTATTTATCCAAATCAGGCTATATTCAAAGGTTCCCAGGATTAGAAAGGGTAGCAATCCATCGCAGTCACTAATATAAGGCATTCATTGAGTACTTAAAGGATAATGTGTAGAAAAAGAGCCACTAAGTAGAAGGTAGATAGAATCAATATACAGTTTTATTATTTTCTTTATTAATTCAGCAAGTGCATTGAGCACCTATAATATGCCAAGAACTCTATGAGTGTATTTGTGGTAGAAAACACATTCACACACAGAACAGTGTCCTGGCATTCACACATGAAACTTCTAGATTAGTAATAAAGGTAAAAATTAAATGAACCATTAATTAATTAAAATTGTGACTTCAGCTGAGATGAAGCCCTTTCCAATAAATTTTGCTAACTAATGGTTAAGCAAATAACCTCAAAGATTTAAAAAATGTTACAAATATGTAGCTGAACTTCTTAATTTTTACCCACTTCTCATTCCCCTTTCACCTGTTAAAAATACCAAAGGAAAAAAATGTAAACAGGTAGAGGAAAAAACAGATGCCTTTTAAGCCACTTTCAACATTATATTTCATAATTCAAACTTAAGTGTTCATAAGTTAGCTCTATTTTTTATTAATAGAAGTCTTACTAATAACCATGTTATACAGTTGACATTAAAATGAAAAGCTAAAGAACAAAAAAAAAAACTTGAAAATGTTCTGTCAGTTGGTTTGTGGATATGGCAGCAAGAGTGGCTTTGCCATAGTATAGTAGAACCATCATGCCAAAAGAACCAAATGGTTTTATCTAGTATTTTCAAGTTTCTATCAAATAAGTGGTAGAAATGGAAGTAACAACAATAACATCTGGAAGTCAGTAAGTTTCATTGGAATGATCATGAAGTTTGAATTCTAATATATCTGAATTTAAATCTTTAATTTCTATCACCATATAATTCTTTGTGAAATAGTCTCTCACTTTAAAATTTTGAGAACTAATGACCACTTAACAGTCCTGTGGTGAGAATTTTCTAAATTTAATTTATAATAGTTGTTCAAAATGTTAATTCTCTTTCTGATGATTAACTGACCCAAGTTAATGATCTCTTCTATTAGGATGACTAATTCATATTCCAGAATAACATATCTAAATGGCTACTCACTATCTCTATTTGGGAACCCAAAGCGCATTTCAAAATTATCAAGTTCAAAACAAAAATATTGGCTCAATCTCAGCCCCAAACCTACTCTATCTCCAAGCTTCTACCTTTAAATTTCTTTGTTCATTGTTAATGGTACCTAGATGATTATAACACATATATAAAAGGCAAAATTGATTCCACAGACTGATAAAACATTTTCAAGTTTCCTTGTGTGTTCCCCAGATTTGCATTTGTCAAAAGGCATAAAAAAAATCAATTGGCTATATCTCTCACATGAACCTCAAATCTGGCCATTTCCACTGAACACTGACCACCTTTGTTCACTATCATACTCTCTCACCTGAAATACTGTTACAGCCTCCTAACCTGTTTCTTAGTTTCCATCATTAGTTTTCACATGACTCATTGCCACATGCTAATTAGGGTAAACTTTCAAATATTTAAATCAAATCATGTCACTATGTTGGTTAAATCTCTCCAATGACTTCTCATTGTGATTAGAAAAAATTTAAACTCATTGTCTTAGCCTAAAATGTATTGCTTGATTTGTCCTCTGCCTAGCTGTCTAACTAGTCTCTATACTTCAACCAAATAGACTTTGCCAAGTCTATTGCCAAGTCTTTCATCAGGGCTTTTTTCATATTCTATTTACAATGTTCTTGCCCTAGTTCTTAAAAATTCTGGTCCTTTCTAATAATTCAGGTCTCTCTTACCTCCTGAAAGAGATCTTCCTCAGCCATTCCAATTAAAGCAGCTCTCCCTCCTATTTCTACCCCGACCACTCCTTGTGTCATATTCTAATTTTATTATTAAGCACTTATTAATATATAAAAGTATCTTATATAATTATTAGGGTATGTGTTTATATCTTGTCTCTCTTGGAATGTAATTCCAGAAAGAAATGTTGCCTCTTTTGACTTTCTACACTACCTGGTGTCAACTGCCAAACATAGAAAGCACTCAATGAATGCCATTAAATATTTCAAAATAGCAAGTGGCAATAATAAAACAACAAAAAAATGTGAATATTGTGAGAAATGTTCAAATGTTCTGAAATATATTTATGTTCTGACTGAAATAGAGAAAGTAAAGTGAGATAATTAAAATTCTAATAGTGGAGGAAATGTTAATGTTTTAAAGTATTGATTTAATATTATTACTCTCTTTTCTAAAATTCTTTTTGCTGCACATTGAAAAATAGTACAGAATCTAATTACAATTAATAAAGATATAATATTAAGCAATAATAATGCAATTATTATGATTTGGATTATAAAGGAAGAAATATAAGGGGAATAACATTCTCTAATAAAATTTTAACTCACATAAACATTTAAAGATCCAAACAACCATACAATAAGCTGATTCATACAAGTAGTATAGACTAATTCCAGCATTAATATATTAATAACAGTCATTGCCTTTAATGAAGGTTATGCAATTTCATTCTTCAAGTCAATATAATAAATTTGGTTTTATAACTCGGAAAAATTATATGGAGGCTTGAAAAATATTCAAGTAAATCATGAATAGACAAGGTACACTTTACTCTTAGAAACTTTATCAGTACAAAATAAACATGATTATGATTTGATTTGTGCAGTCTTGTATCTGTGAAAACTCTAAGTGTTGCCTATTAATTCTTAGAATTATATTAAATATACTGAAGGAAGATTGGTTAATATCCTTTGTGATTTCCATGAGAAATAAATATATTTTTCATTTGGCTAGTCAGGTGGGAAATATGAACACAAAGTCAATAATAATTTACATAACATACTGTGTTGTTTCCAAAGGCTCAAGAATATGCATTTTTTCAGATAGTAATAATTTTTTTCACTTTATAGTTTGCAAATCACAACAGATACATTATTCCATTTGAACCTTATTATAATCATATGAGGTAAGTATAGTAGTTTATTATTTTATTTTTACAAACGAGAAAAAACATATGAGGATCAAAAATTCAAGTAATTTTTCTGGCTAGAAAATGGACAAACCAACTACAGCCCAGGATTGACATTTATATCCTAGCCTTCTTTCCATCTGCCTCTGTTAATTTTCAGATAAGTAGGACATGAAGTAATTAAAGAACAGTGCCTTGAGCAATTGCTACCCAAGGAAGTATCATGACATCCATGTTTCCCTGCAACAGCAGATCCAATTTTGATTCCAAGCAGGAAGTGACTCTTAAAAACAAGGGGCTAAAAAACCCTCTTGCATCAACAAAGTAAAGATCAGAATACTAATTCTACAAAGGGAAAGCAGCTGCCAGTAGACAACAGAGCTCTCAGAATAGAAGAGAGCAGCTGGAAACTACTTCCAGACAGCAGTTTTCAGACTTTATTGAAGTGAAGCACAGCTTTCTGTAGAAATCAATTGATAAAGATCCAGTACTTAAAGATTATAAATTGAGAAAGAAAAGCAGGAAAAGACTGAAAATCTTATATTAAGGAGCCTGTTGCTAAATCAGGCAGATTTGGGCAAGAGAAACTTGAGACAGAAAGATCAGAGCCCATATTGAACCATATCATCTAGTTAAATAACTATTACAAGTATTATGTGAAAGGAATTTAGAAATATCAAAGCCTCCATAATTTCTATTACAAATCTTACCTGACTATCTTGTAAATTGTATAAAACCTTCTTTTGGTTCATGGACTCAGTTACTCAAGAAAAATGCATTTGCTACCTTCTTTAAATTCATATAAAGAGACTTCTCTGAAAATGTTTATATGAAGATACTTAGCCTATTAAAGCTAAAATTCGTGATTACAGATTTGATTAAATTAGTCAGTTAACCAAACTTATACCTTTCTAAATGAAATTTACTTCTGTCTTAAGCTGTTTCCCTCCACCCAAGGTCAATGCTTTTCTCAAGGCCAATATTGTACATGACCGTGTCACTCAAGGCTCCAAAAAGTGCTTCTTTCCCTATTCCCCTGGGGCTTAAGTATGATAATAATTTATCTGCTAATATGCCCCAGATTATTAAAATATCCTTGTGGTTACCATATACTCACTTATTTACAATTAGTATCTCTATAAATATATCATTCTAGAATTAAGTGTGCCATCTGTTTCCTGTTGGTGTTCCAACAGACATATGAACCCACATAGAACTATTACATAGTTCTCTTCATAACCATGACACACACAAATTTCAGTACTTTTTATTGACACCAGTGAAACTTGACCTTGTGGAGTTTGAATAATTTATCAAATGTCATATAAATAGTAAGGTAGTAGCAGAGTTTGATGGAATAATCTGAGCTGAAGCCTCTAATATTTCCACTGTATAACATTGACTCTTGAGTTTTTTATTATAATACATTTTTATTTTTGTATGTCTTATAGCTAACAAAGATTATTATAAAGTGATAGAATGTTTGAGTGTAAAAAATAGAAGAGATAAGCTATCAAATCCTTAATAAATAAATAAGAAAACTGGGGAAAATTATGTAATTTGCTCAAATTTACAAACGTATTAACTGCCAACCAAGCATCCCACACACACTTTAAGTAAGAGATATGTGATATTCAGTGACCTACAATGAAGAGAAGTAAAATGACTTGACAAAGGTGACACACTCAAAGGTTGAGACAGGTTTCTTATCATTCTCAAACATTTTCTATATGAATTGTAGGGCAGCATAGGTGCTCATAATTCTGCCTAATAAAGTTTAATAAATTTGCATTTAAAGAATATATTCATCAATTGATTTCTCTGACCATCTTATAGTTTTGATTAGAAATAACACATCAATATATGAAGGTAATGATAATATGGCAAACGTATTTAACATTTTGAAATGCTGTAGTTTTTATTATTATCCTCATATAACATTTAGAGAATCACTATCTGATTAAGTGAGGAAGAATTCTGATATTTGAGACAATTTTGAGTAAACCTTAGTACTGGCTTTAAAATTTAAAATAAAAGGTTAGCTAAAGTATAGCTAGCTTCATACTAAATATAAAACGTTAATAAAGTCAAAGGGGAAAAACAAGAATTTTCAGTAAAACTGTTGTAATTGTAAATGCCTGTGGAAGTTCTAACCAATATAATTTAATAAAAAAATAGAAGTTAAAGAACAAAAGTTAAAATATAGGGAAAGGAATAAAATTATAATTTTGTGAAAAATGCAATTGTATAGTTAGGAAATTCAAAAAAATAATGAGAAACACTGGTAAAATGATCAAGAAATTTTAATAAGGTGGCTATAAACAAAATAAAGAAGCAAAATGACATAGATGTCCTGTATACTAGTATTAAATAATTGAAGTATAATTTTTAAAAATACATACTAGTATCAAATATAAAGTACTTAGTTAGAAAATAAATAAGAAATATATAAGATCTATATGAAATAAACTACAAACTTCCTGAAAGCCATATAGGATATTTCAATAAACTAAAAGTCATGCATTATGTTTAGATAAAAATATAAAATAAACAGATGTCAAATTCTTTCCAAACCACTTTTAACTTGTAATATAATTTTAATAAAAACTCTAAAGAGTTTTATCCTAATTAAAACAAAATTATTATAATGTTCATAAAAAGATGAGCAGAAATCAAACAATTTGGTGGGGGGATATTTTCAATAAAGGAATTAGTTTACATAAAGAAATATGTGATTTAGAAAACATGAAAAACAATCAGGGAAGGATAGATTAATTAATTGATTATTTTGAATCAATGACCAACTAATAAAATAAGAGCAATTGAGATCCTTTATAATACAGCCAAAATATATTATATATTATTAAAAATTTAAATATAAAATATTATGGTATAAAAAACTAAAAACACATAATTAAAAGTTTTTACCTTTAAAGTTTTGAGAAGGAACCATAAAGAATACAATTAATATACTGGCAATATGAAAATGTAAAACTGAATGTCAAGAATATCATAAACATTGTTAAAAGATAAACTGAAGAAATACTTGCAGTAAACAAGAGTTTTTAATGATTTTAATACAGAGAGTTCGGTCAAACTCTATGAAAAAATCGAGAACATAAATGAGTGAAGCATACCCAAGAAGATTCATGAAAAAGAAATTTTATATAATAAATGTACAAATTAAATTGAATATCAGGAGTAATAAAAGATGTTTTAATTAAAATAAAAATAAACTTTTCAACAAATAAGAGTCACAATATTTTTTTCTAACTTAATAGTTTTACAAGTTTGTGAAGGGAAGGCATCTCATCCATTGATAGAAATTGTATTCATTGTACAATGTTCATGGGAAGCAATTTGTTGATATGTGTTGATACACCCAGTAATTTCAGTCTTGGTAATGCATAACAAGAGTGTAATCTGAAATGCAAATATTTATGAACTAAATTCTTCCACATTTCATTAGGATAAAAACAATTAAAATGTGTATGTAATCTGATATTAACTATGTTCAACTAGATAGGATAATAGTAGGAAGTTTTGTAAATATTATAGTTCATGTTAATTGATTCTTATATGAATCAAAACATCTATAATAATTTACATTTCCCTAATGACTAATGGTGCTGAAAATCACTTCATGTGCTTATTTGCCATTTGTTTATCTTTTTTAGTGCAGTATTATTCAAACCTTTCCTACCTTTTTATTGGATTATTTCTCTTTTTATTACTAAAGTTTAAATGAGTTTTAAACAGATTTAGGATAATAGAGACAGAGATAATAAAGACAGAGAAATAGAGATAGAGATGAAGAGAGAGATAGATAGAGATAGAGATAGAGATAGAGACAGAGACAGAGGTAGAGATAAATAGAGATAAAAAAATATATATTCTGAATGATGGGCACATAGCTAGGTACCACTCCACATCTATTAAAGTAACTACAGTTAAAAAGACTGTCTATACCGAGCATTAAGAAGATGTGGAGGAACTGGAACTTTCACGCACTGCTGCTGGCAAAATGATATAACCACTTTGGAAAACAGATTAATAATCTCTTAAAATACTTAATATATAATCCAGCCATACTACTCCTGGTATTTACCCCAGAGAAGGAAAATTATATATATGTACGAAGACTTGAAAAAAAGTTCATAGCAACTTTATTTGTAATAGCCAAAAACTGGGGAAAAAAAATTTCCATTGACCATCAAAAAATTTCCATTGACCATCAAAAGATAAACAAATTGTGGTAATTCCATTGAACCTCAGCATGGAAAGAAAGACAGAGAGGCAATAGGGAAGAAAGACCAGAGAATTAAGACAAAGGAAAATGGGTTAACAGGTGAAAATAGGTTTGTAAAGATCCAGGAGCACATGAAGTCCAAAGTCAGTAGTTGATCTAAGAAATTCTCTTAGGCCGGTCACCTAACAAGTATAGTCTACAATGTTTAACTAGATTTGGGGGAAGAACCAAGCACATTTTATTAGACTAGAGCAAGACAAGTAGCACATCTATTCTAAGCTAGGTAATAAATTCACTGATTAAATTAAAAACAGATCTCTCAGTGATACCCTTTCAAAGCAAAAGAAGTTCCCATATTTGACTAAGAAAAACACTATTCACATGTAAAAATAACTCCATTGATAAAGTTGAATTGTGGCTAGAAAGAAAGATATGTGAACACTTTCTTTTCCTGATGTGTATATAAAATAATTGCTCTTTGAAAATGTAAAATCTCAATTTAATGATAATGATTAGGGATTAAGATCTTCTTGTTAATTGAATTTTTTTATTTATTCAATCATTGATGACAATTATAGAATTTAGCAGCTAGAAAAGACCTTGGAGATCATTTAGTCCAACATCATTTTATAGATTAGGTAACAGAGAACAAAGAGGTTAAATAAATGGCCCAAGGTGGCAGTCAATTAGTGACAGAACTGGGATTACAAGAGAAACTTAACTAGAGTATATATTTTTTTGTTTCAGTCCTTGTGATTAAAAAATTTCCACTCAAAATGTCTTCAGCTACTTAAATGTTTTTAATAAAGAAATATAGGAACTCTGAACTTACAATGAGATTGTGCCTCCGATTTCTTCTTTTCATAATTTATTTAACTCATATTTGTTGAAAGCTTACTAGGTTCTGGCGACTTATTAAGTTCTGAGAATAAAGAAATAAAATGTGCAAAGAGCTCATAGTCTAAGGGATTAACAAGAAAGCAAATGTGATAAATGCTACAACAGATACAAGCACAGTAAAAACACACCAGAAGGTTAGCTACTAAGATGGAAAAGAATTTTGAAAAATATTACGTTAATATAAACAATATATGAATTAGGAATACACAGTCAGAGAGAGATCTAAAACCTTAAAGGAAAACTAGAAAAAGGGTGGCAGTTGCCCAAAGCCCATTCAATTATATTGGTCAAAATCTATTTCTTATCCTGAATGGGCATATGAATTCTCATTATATTATTATTTAAAATAATTACATATATATATATATATATATATATATATATATATATACTTGTTTGTGTACATGTTATAACACATAAGAAAAAAAGATCTTTTAAGCAACAAAGATAAAACATTAGAAGGGGAATGAGTGAAAACTATTATCTCTCTCATTGGTAAAGGCTAACAAGGAGATTCCACAGGAACTCAAGAGGTATGAGGGTCAAAGGAAGGAAACATTTCAGCTTGCCTGGTGACCAAAATAAAATGATTGAAAATTAAAAGATGAGAACTATATCAATAAATATAATTATGAAAATTAGAGAATGTTAAAGAAGTTATGTCTGAGAATGGTGGCAGGCATTTCTGTTAGAAAAAATAAATTAAAAAGCAGATAATTGTGAGAAATATTGTGAACAAATAAAGACATTTTAAGGAGTATCCCTTGGAGATCCATGGTTATTTTAACAATGGTAAGAGGCATGTTTCTTATTCACTGAGAAAGGAAAAGCAAGAGGTGGTGAGGGAGGGATACCGGAGTGGAAAGAATGAGGATAGAGGCAAAGTGTTCCTAGAAGATGAAAGGAAATGAAAAAGTATGAAATGACCTCTAATGGATACAGAAATTACCATGAAAGTCTATCTGAGGAATAACGATGAATCTGTAATTGATTAAATTGGCATTCTTCTGACTTTTTTTTTTAAAGCTATGACAGGCAAGCTGGACACAGAAGTAGAGGGCTCAGGCAGTTTAGCATAACTAAGTGTGCTATAGAATTGACTGAAGGAGCAAGGAAACATAGGGTGTAGGTAAGGACATGTCACACATTGGACTGGTATATGCGATGTGGAACTCCAATGGGGCAAACAAAAAAATAGAAAGAATGAAGCCACTTGGACCTTAATCTCAACCTACCAGGGCATAACAGATGTGGAGATTATGTTTAGGATCAATAGTTAGATTTACTGTGAGACTAACTACAAAGTGCTCTTAAAAGGGAAAATGGTGTAGGAGTTAGAGTAAGCCACTAACAATGTACAAAGAATGGACTCATACAAAAGTAAAAACAGGTTTTGCAAGAGCAGGTGTTAGATCCCAGCAGGAAGGCAGAGCACAGCTATAATCTAGTTGATGGCCTAGGACATTTAAGAAGTAAAAAAAGTCACTATTCAGAAACAGGTCTATAGGTGGGAAATAAGAGCCCATTTAGTATGTGGGTATTTAGAAGCAATACCTTTATACTTCTAGAAGGGAGTAGAAAAGACGAGAGATGAAAAGAAATGAATTATTAATTAGTCTTGTTCTGAGAACTGGATCCCTAGGGATAAGAGCAATATTTACTTTGAAGACTACAGTCCATAGCCTCTGTCTAGATAGAAGAGTCAATAAAGCCAAATATCATTAGGTTGGTGTCTTAAGCTGTTCAGTAGTCCTTTCATAAGTCAGATGGTCTCAGAACTGGGGGAATATTAAGGATACCAGATGTGTACAAGTGAACTCATTCTAGTATTGGAGCTTGGAACAGTATAGTCAAGAGAACTGAGGTGGGCACTGTCAAAGAGAGCATGGTAAAAATGATTTGGGTAGGGTTAACATCAGGTCTAAAAGACTGGCAGAATTGGGGACCAGGAGCCAGTGAAATTTCTTTAGTTGTGACTGATTCAATATGTTGCTTCTTCAGGTTTTCTATAAGTTTATACCAGTACCAGACTGTATCAGGTGATTTATAGTAACCTGTGTTTCTTCTTATAGATGAACTTCAAGATCACATTCATCAGAATGTCAGATGGTGGTTTATTGTTTCAAAGACCTGTGTTACTCTTTGGAAGCTTGAAGTGTTCCCCAAAACACATGAACACCAGTGCTGTAAAAAATTCTGCAGTATACAAAAATGTCACACACAAACAACAAACATATCTGACTTCATGAAAAGTTCAATCAATTTCACACATGGAATATAAAATAAAAATAACAAGCCGGAGTCACTAACCTTGCAATTGTAGAATGTCCTCAACCATTTGGGAAGGTTAAAGAAAGAGGAGGGAGGGGTGTAGACTACAGTTTGTGAAAATGATTTGACATGTGAAAAATGAAAAGAATATGGTCAAAAAATGAGAAAATGTAGAAATGAATATTCATATAAAATAAAGGTATCTTTTCACTTTAGAAAATTTTTCATATTAAAATCTATTTTAAAGTTGCCTTTCAATATGAAGGATTGATTCTTAAAGAGGAATGTGTGAAAACTTCACTGCAATGCTCTTCGCTATAGAACATATTATGGAAGAAGAAAGTCTATTTGGGCATCATTTGGAGGAGGAGTATTCAAGAAAATGACAATAGGATCTGACAATGATTCTGTTTCAACAACAGAAGCCATGAGTACAGTATTTAGCAAAATATTTGTATTTTAATAATTTGTAATAATAACTAGAACAATTTGCTTAGAAATAAAAACAGTATGCTATGAATCTATGATGAGAATGATAAAAAATTCTCTATTTTATTTTCTTAAAAAATAATACTTTATAATTTTATCACTATTGGTTATATCTTTCATTTTCCTTATGTAAAATATTTTAAAATTATCTACATTGCTAATATCTTCTTTACTGTTGATTTTAATTGCTATCACAACAAGTTCAAAATTCAGTTTTATTTGTTAATTTTTAGAAAGCTTTTCTTAATCTTATTTACCCTAAGAAATACTCTAATATATTTTAATTTGATTTATGATCTTAAATAAATAATTCCACTTATAGAAAATTTTCTTAAATTTAAATGCTATTCAACTTCAATCTACATAATTTTGAAATATTGTCCTGTAATATACATTTTGAAAAAAATAAGAAATTGTTAATTGTACACATGCACACTTGTCTAAGGTTGAACAAAACTTATGGCTGTATAAAGTAGTAAAAAAAAGTTTAAATCGCCATTATTATTCACTTTGAATTTTTTCTATAGAATAAGCAATCATGGAATAGAAGAAAATTATATCAGTCAGGTTCCCAACGAGAAATATATGTCACACTCAAAACAGGATAACTCAAGAAACTACCCAAATATGGGGCTATTTGAGGAGAGAGAGGTAGAGGGAAACCATAAAGCTTGCAGTTATGCAAGCTTTGTAGTAACTGTGGAGCTGCTGCACCCTGACTCAATGGAGAAGAGAGGGAGTGGTTTACTGGACCTCGGCAGAGAGAGACAAGAGAATAAATACTTGAAATAGTTCAATATTAAGATGCCTCTAAATGATATAACAATAGTACAGAAACATCATGGGGCAGTAATAATGAAGAAAAAATAATTTATTCAAGAAATGAAGGATCTAGTGTCTGGGAACATCAGAAGATAAAAGATGAGACAAGGATGATTTTGATTTCTATCTTGGTTAGTTGGTCTCAATGCTAATGATACTTTTGAAAATGACAAATAAGAGAGGAAAGTCTATGAATGAATGTAGTTATCATAGGTTGGGGATATACTGAGCAAGTTTCAAGAGGAAGCCATATAGAGATTTACAGAAAAGTGACACAAAAGCAGGTCTAGAATTCTAAAAATAAAGGTTGGGATTAAATGTCAGGAATAGCCACCCTTAAACCAAATCTGGTCTACACATATATTTTGTTTGACATGCACAATGTTAAAATGTGTTTTTGAATCAACATCTGAGCATTTGGATACTAATTTCAATTCCTGAAATACTATAAGTTCAGGAAACCCAGGACCAAATGACCACATTAACAAATTTCCCATTTACTTTACATGAGGTACCTAACTTCCTTTACTACTCATTAAGTCATGAAAGCCCAGGCAGAAGATAGTTCCATTAAGGAGATACATATACTTACCTCCATCTGCCTCACTCATTTATATTACTTGTAAGCCCCTGATGATGTTCAAATTTTCAGTCTCTGATCTAGGAGAATGCTAAACTTTTTATAGTTAATTAAATCACTTACAGGAGGGAAAAGAAGGGGAATAAAAAGGAGAGAATAAAAGAGATGGCAAGAGAGAGACAATGAGAAGGAAGGAGGAAGAGAGGAGGGAAGAAGAAAGATGTTTTCCAGAGAAACAGTTGAAGATTTGGAGATAGAAGTGTCAGAGAAGGATTGTAAAGGTGGTCACGCAAGTAGAAAACTGAGGTTGTGCTGTCATGAAAGCCCAGGAAGGAGAGATTTCCAATAAAAAGATGAAAAATCTTATGTAATCAAGAGGTTCAGTTCAAATGAATTTGGAATTTTGGAGATTATTGTTGTTTCAGTTGCAGTCATATTGCAGGACATTTTAAGGGAATGAAAAGGGAGAAAAGAAATCCAATTTGTCTAAACCATTCTTTTAATAAAAGTTTTTTGTGTTTGTGTGTGTGTGTTCATTGAAAAATTGAATGCACATTATAAAGTACATAAATGCATTGTAAAATGATTTTTTAATTACTTTATAGTTAAATGTTTGTGAAAAGAGTAGAAACTAATATACTAAATTATAAATTCATTCTTAAACTTGAATTTAAATAAATAAATTTGATTTCAGGATGCATATATTATACAAAAAAAGGAGATTGGTAAAGAGAAGAATGACTTTTATTTTATTCTAGAACTTCTAATATGAGAATAGATAAGGACATGAAATTAACTTCAAGACAAGGCTGAGCTAATTTTTTTATTTGACCTTGAACCGATTCATTCTTATTTGAGAGAAATGAAAGAAACATTTGTGAAAGCATGTATTATGTCCAAGAATTTATAGATTATTCTCTTACCCAAATACTAACAACTACATTTGTGGAACAGTAGTTAATTAAGTCCATTCACAGCTATTGACCTGACCTGCAACTTGCCTGTATCAGTCAGGTTATGGCAGGAAACCAAAGATATACTCAAAAGGAGTACCTGATTGAAGATGATTTATGGAAGAAATTATTTTGTGAAGGCTTCAACACAATTACAGAAAAAGAAGAATAATTTAGCATCTGAGGGCTCATGATAGTGGGAAGAAGGCCCACAGGCCTCAGTAAACCAAGAGAAGAAATATTTGCTAGAACTCAGGTAAACATGTAACTGTAGGAAAAGGACAGGACAGGAGCTATGCCTTCAAGACAGCAATACTTTAGCCAATAATAAAGAAGACTGGCAGAAAGGGAGCTAGGGAATAGACATCTGAGATTCATTATCCTTTTGTTCTCCAACTTTCTGGCTTGTCTCCCACTTTCCAAATCTAATCAGAAGACAAGGGAAACCAGTTGATGTGGCTGTAACACTCAGCCTTCTGTAGCATAGAGCAGAATAGAGAAGGAACAAAAAGATACCTCTAGCACATCCTCCGTAAAGAAAATACATGCTTTCCTCCAGCAAGTTGCCAAGACCATACCTTACATAATTTTCTTCAAGCAACAATGAGATGGATCTCCTTTTCCAACAATAGCAATATTTCATTTTCTCTCACTGTTTGGAAGATTAGACATAAGGCAGGTACTATAACGTGTTTGTTTGTTTTGTTTTGTTTTTGCTTTTTTTAAAAAAAAAAATAGCATCCAACCCCCTTTCCTATTTTGAGGGAATGTGCCAATGTTTATTGTCTCTGTGGGGGTGTGAGGAAATGGAAACATGCTCCTGCCTTTGACTTTTATAGCCAGAGAAACAGACGTTTCCTCTTGCTGCCCTCAGCCCACTAAGGCAAGTCTCTGGACCTAAGATCATTGAATGAAGAAATGTTCTCCCAAGACTCAAAATTTGGAAGAAGTAAGCAATATTAACTTGGGAGTTAGGTTTTGTTTTAGACAGAGGAAGCTCTGCTAATTTCCTTAGCAGTGTCAGTAACAGCCTGGCCAGGCTATTCCTGCTAAAAACATTCATTACTTTCTATACTTTTACTACTGGGAAGCTCTTAATTCAATCTATACCTCTTAGCTAGACTTCCAATTTCTTGGCAATTACATAAGCTTCAAAAATCCTTCCAATAAATGCTCCTGTTGGCTTCTGTTATGTGCACTCAAGCATCCTAACATGTGAAGTTTCTATATGCAGCACTGAGTTGTTGTACATTAGATGATACCAGGTTTCCACTGGTAGCTATGGCTTCCCCTTTGTAACTGTGGCCTGGACCTACTATCCCTACTCAGCCCGTCCTCCTTCCCCAGCCACTCAGTCCTCATCTCAGTGCCTTACCAAACCTTCCTTTGTTCTGACTCTGCACTTATTCAGGGCCCTTTTTTCCCATCGGTACCCATTTTTTAAATTATTACTTGTAGTAATTTTTAAATCTCAATACTCATCTTTGGAAATATGTTAATTCTAAATATTTTTAATTCCAACATTTAAGTTCACTTAGCTGTGTATAACTGTTAGAAGCTTGGTATGATAATCAATAGATTTTCAGGTGTACATGGCCAGCTGTTAGTTGAGATTTGGGGAACAAGAAGACCATCCTGACAATCTTAAAAATCTCAGAAGCTAGTTGACTGACTACACTGCTTAAAAAGTTGAATGCAAGGAAAAGAGGGAAAATAACACTTTATACTCGTCTACTGTAAGTCAACTATACTGTGCTACACACTTTTTGGAAATACTATCTCCTTTCATTCTCACAATAAGAGAATTTAAGTAACTTCCACAAGTCACTGCTATTTAGTGACAGAGCTGGGATTTGAACCCATAAGTCCCACCCTTAGCTCCTGCCACACCACTACCCTACCTAAAAATAACAGCTACCTCTTTAAAGATCTGGACACTCATATGTAAGTGTGAAGAAATAAGTGGCAGCAATCAGTTCAGTGACAAAGGTACAAGAAACTAAACAGAACTTCAAATTTCAAGATGAATTTTTGACAGCACGAGAGGCACTTTATTAAGAAGTTATGAATTTGATCAGGTCATACTTAAAACATCTACTAGAAAATCATTTCTTATATTACCATTTTTCATACTATGGTATTAATGGAAAGAAAATTGTATAATTTGCTCATGTGTCAGAGGGAGTCTGTTTGTGTACCGGTAATGGTAATCAAAATATCTGACATGTAATAACGTTCTGGTAATACTTAAATCAATCTGATTATACTGGAAAACTAATAAACAGTAACTGCAGAGTTTTTTAATATGCTTCTGGCTGAAGTAATGCTAATCTGTAATATATTTTAATTCCAAACCGCAATGGATGTGTATTCAATTGTATAATCAAAATAGAGGAAATAAAAACATGGCTTTGATTGAGTAGACTTTTAACATTTAATTTAAAAAAATAACTGAAAATTATAAAAATATACTTTAATTTTGAATGTTAATTTTAGAGAATTAATATTATTTTTTGGCCGCAATGAGTTTTAGTATAATAATAATAATAATTTTATATAAATATATATATATATATATATATATATATATATATATATATATATATA
>PVKZ01001905.1:157810-296900 GCA_004027375.1 Macroglossus sobrinus | reverse complement strand
TCCCTCCCTTCCTCCCTTCCATTATTTTTTGCAGTGTTTTGCAAATATGTGGTATTCAATGCATTAAGTTGAGCTGAATGGACTTGGATTTAAAGAGAGAATGAGACTTGACCCAAAATAATTTTGACTTTTGATTGAGAACAAAGTGCTTTTTTTTTTTTAAACTTTTTGTTGTTTTGAGTCAGTAGGGAGTTGAGGACAAGCCGAGAGGTAGTTAGTCTTACTTTTTGGCTTCCTTTTTCCCCCCCTATACTTGAGCAGATAATATCATTGGCCTCATTTGCCACATCCCTTACCCAGACTGCCTCCTTTTTTTTTTTTTTTTTCCAGCTCCTCCTAACCCTGTTCTGAGACCTTTGGGCAAGCCCAACAAGGCTTGCTAGGTCTCTAGAGAAGAGCTATTACTACAAAGTATTACTAATATTCTACAGTGTAACTGAAACATTGCCTTCTGTACAATTTGATTACTAGTTAATTAAGATTCTGTTTAATTTGCTCGGAACCTCTGGAATTAAATCATTTTATATTAAAAAATTATAAAATTTGATTGTTCCAAGAAAAGATTATTAGAGTGCCAATCAGGTGGTTAGAAAAAAATTGTCATCAAATAATAAGACTAATCTTATAAATGAATCGGAAAACAGCCAGAAAAGCCAGTCTAAGCGTGTTCTCAAAGCATGCCCCCAAGGAAATGAGCCAGTGGATTCCTTCCTAAGACTCCTTGGGCTGACCTCTCAAACTCAGACGTCTGCAATAGAACAGTGGCTATGTGTTTGTTGTTGGCATGGATTGAAAATTTAGTTGTGAAATTTAGTAAAATAAAGGCTAGGCATAACCACCATTGTTTTGACATGTTCAATGACATTATTCATCCACTTAGTGTATGTGCATACCTTTATTTTCAGTGATTCTGCAGGCAAGATAAACTATATTTCTCTTGCAAGGGTTTCTGGAATATAAATCATGTATCTGCTGGTATTTGAACAATGAGGTCATCCATTTCTTTTCCTTTTATGTATGCTACTGTATGTCAGATTGTAGATTAGAGTTCATGCCACTTATTTAGGGTGTTTTGAGAGGAAATGACATTGGCAGCATTTGTTAGAGAGGCTTTAAAATTGTTGCCTAGGAAATTTGACTCTCCTCAGTCTGGCTTGACCAGGCAAGGAAAGGCCGAAGGGCCGTCCCGCTGGTCGGCGGGTCTGGCTGCCTCAGTCACTTAAACCCAGGCAGCTCGGTGCTGAGGGGACACGATTGTGGCTCTACCTTTGTTTTCACAGAGTATGACTAATTTTAGGACACTTAAATACGTATTACATGTTGTTAAATAAATGAGGAATGCCATATGGAGCTTTACAAAAATAACGAGGAAACCTCTAATTACTGAATAGTATATTTGAGCACTTAATCTAATTTGCTATGTTCAATTTCCTTATGGGGTTTCACAGACTTAGCCAGTTTTGCTTATTCTGTGCCTTACTGCGTTTTTATTTGTTTATTAGTTGTTCTCATGAATAAATCTTTTACCTCTGATAAAAGCTCCTATTAATATAACCAGTTCAGAGAGAGATTTTGTTCTATTGCTTCAGTTTTGTCATGGTAAAACCTGACAGGTTTTCCCCCACCTCTCAAAATTATGTTTTGTTCCCTTTATTTTTTACCAAAATTTTACCTAAGGAGAAAAATAAAATTGATATTTTTTAATAGATATGAGAACTTGGAAATTTATAGATTATTATTCTTAAGAAATCGGTATTATTGATATCACTACAGAATGTGTCATATGGCTTTTGTGGAGGGTACACCTTTTTCGCTGGTCAGGTCCTGGAGATTACAAGAATAAAGACTCATTTATTGCCTCCGTAGATGAAGATTCCTGGGAAGCAGCAGGACGCCATGAAAAGAGCATGGGCTTTGATGCCACGGACTGGCAGTTTCATTGTACCTTCACCGCATACTAGCCTGTGACCTTGACTGCATGACTTTGCCTTTCACATACTCAGTACTTTGGAACATTGATGTGAGAATGGATGAGACCATTTATATCAAATGCTTAGCCCAGTGACTGGCACATGGTGGTTTCATTGTAAATATATGACTACTTGTTTCAAAGGTTGGAGACACTAGACTGTTTCTAGTGCAAAATTGCCAATTTTTAACTAATAGGGAACATAATAAAATGATTTAAAAAATGTACATTTTATAACTGCAGTTGACCTGCCCTCAGGTTATTCTGAATGACTGAGAATACTGCGGAGTTGAGTTCAATGAAGTTAATGTAAGAAGAATTAACTCACCAGAGAGTCTAACATGTGACAGGGTATATGGCCACTTAGAAAGACCTGGGCATTTAGGTAGGAGGGTCTTAAGTACCAGCCATATTCGGAAAGCCTCAGAAGACTTCTCAGGTAAGCATATTTCCCATTTAAACATGCTGAGCTCTTTGTCTTAGATATTGGGGGCTTGCAAAGTAGCAACCCCAGTTGTGATGCAGCCTTTGGATCACCTGGCTCTGGAAACAGGCAGTGGGATTAGTTTCTTGATTGTTCCCTCCAGAGAAGGACAATCGTCCAGGAGACAGTTGCCAAATTGCTAGTCAGGCTTATCTACACTCTGGAACATTTTGTGCATGCACTTATTTCAGTGCGGTCCATCTTCTCAAGAGGTTTCAGCCATTAGTTTTGGAGACAGGATTTCATTCTACCCTGTATTACCATATTTTGACTGGTGGCCTTAAGAGAGGTATTATTTTGTTGGCTAAAGAGCACTAAATTTTTATGACATGCCATATGGAACTAAAGAAATAAGGAGGTGACCTCTTTTGTATGGTATCATTAGTTCTGAGCATCACCCGTCTCCTGCTTTCAGCCATTTCTCTAGCTCCCTGGATGAGGTCTGTACCAGTGTTCTAAATTAATATTGTTTGGCTTCTAAAAGCTGCAATTTTCCTGAGGTGGCAGTCGTGGTAGTGCTTTTTACCTTTTTTCAATTTCTGAGAAACATCTACACATGGAAGTGAAATGGCCTCTCTATACCTGCTGTGCACATGGGACCTCTCCACCTGTTCAGTCATGAAACTACTAATGAGGCCTCTCCTGTCCTATTCAGGATTTTGACGGAATTTGAAATCTCATTACCCAGAGTCAATGAATGACATCTGTTCCCCATCTCGCTCCTGAAGCCATCATTCCAGTTGCTTGGTGTGAAAAAGATGAGCCACTCAGAGAGAGAATTAAAGTCCAGAAAAGAAGGTATCCATTTCTTGCCCAGCTTTCTAATATTCTGTCCCTCATTCATACCTATGCCCTAAAAGAATTAGCACAAAAGGAAACTTCATTGTTTCAGATTTAAAAAAAAAAATCTGATTACTTGCTTCGGAAACAAGTCAAAACATGGGAATGTGGGGTTTTCTTGATAAAGAAGATAAGAAAGATATGAACCAGCTGAATATCCAGCTGAATGGATAAATGCTTAAATTGGTTAAATGTTAATTTGACTTAAAATGAGTATGACATAAAGGTTTTCTACACAGGATGGCTGTAAATAAATATACATGACTATAATAAATCTGTGCCACACAATATTTATTTGGGGACTATCCATGTTTGATAATACATATGTAATACAAAATCAATATAAAATACCATAAAACTACTTTATCTAAATTATTTCATGGTTTTCATTTGTTTGTTATTCATTTACTTTTGGGAGTGGAATTAGATAAGCGTTTATTAAACATCTGTGATGTATCAGGCACTATCATTGTTGCTGTGGAAACAAAGCTGAATAAAAGCTCAACGTTTAGAAGAGGAGACATGACAAAGTCAGTCACTATAGGCTTCGTGGTGGGCTCACTCCTCCCTGAGGTGTGCGGGTCTCAGTGGGAAGGAGACACTGGCTGAGAACTTAGCGTGGCCGGAAAGACCTGGGCAGGAGACCGTTCACAGCAGAGGGACCGCAAGTGCAGAGAAAGCAGGAAGGAAACAGCATCTTGGGCTTGCAGACTTCCCAGCGCTTGGACAGGCTGGAGAAGAGGCTCTGAAAAGAGATAATGTTGGCTAGGTTCTTCGGGGTCAAATCCCTTTAATCTTTATTCTCCATTCCCATTTCACTCCCCTCCCTCACTCTGGCAACCATTTTAATGTGCTTAATGTGCATCATTTTGCATGTCTATGTTCTTGTGAAATGGGTATTTTTTTGTTTATACACAGTTTTCTTCATTTAAATAAATGGCATTGTATTACTGGCTGGTTATTTGCCTGTGTCTTCTTAGATCTAGTCTTTGAATTTTTCTTGCTCTGTTCTATATGGCACTCAAGGGCATGATTCCCGAAAAACGCATTTCCCAGACTTGCCTTTAGTAACATCTCCTTACCATCTTTGCTCTTTATTCCTCCAGTGTACACATTTCCATGGGAGAAATGTTACCTACGGGGGCTAAAATAAGATTCCCCCCCTGAAGGAGGGGAATCTTACTTTTAATGTACAAAGCACAGATACACTGCAGTGCATATACAGATATACAATAGATCATTGTGAAGATGATTAGGAAAAACATTTCTAAAAAGCCTCCTCAGGAATGATAACGAAAAAAAAGTTTAAAAACACTGCAACAGTAGTTGATTTCTGCATTTCCTAATATTCCTTTGTTTGCTCCTTCAGCTCTTCTAAAATCTTTAACTAAATTACATTTTAATTTCTTCTGTTTAACTACTTGACATAAGTCTGCTTTCTTGGAAGGATCCGTGCTAATAATAGTTACATATTACATTTTGTTTCTTATATTTTTCCCCCCACTAAGAACTGTATTTGTGAGATCCATCCATGTTGCTATGTGTACATCTAACCCATGGCTTCTAGCTGTTGTGTGGGGTGGACCTCTGCCACATTTAACATAATCCTTTCTCAGTTACAGACACCCAGATTGCCTCCAGCTCCCTGCTCCACAAAAAAAAAAACCTGCACTGAGCATCCTTGCATATGGACCTATAAGGACTTCTGAGAATTGCTTTGGGACATAAAGTGCAGAAATGTAATTGCTGAGTCATGTAAATAATCACTTTGATTGCCAGACTGTTCTTCAAACTTTCTACATCAGTCTACACTCTCACTAACTTCATAATTTTTGCCAGTCTAATAGATATAAATAGTATTTCTTTGGAATTGATCTTAATTTAAATTTTTGTTTATTAATGTTTTTTAAAAATAACTTCATATGTTTGTTCGTCCTTGTATTTCCTTTTACAAATTGCTTATTCTTACTTGCCCATTTGTCTTCTGAGGTTATTGTCTTTTTCTTGTTAATTTATGGGTGTTTCTTAAATATTCTAAGTAGTAACTTATTTAGATTTAGATACATATCTCAATTCTTTCATATGTCTGTGACTGTCAATGATTTCACATGGTGACAAGTGGAACTTCAATTGAAATTTTGAATGTAATGAAATTATGAGTTTCTTTTTAGATTTATACTTTATGCTTTGGGGAGTTTTAAATAAAATGCCCAAATTCCTTTCTAGCCTCTAGGCAATGAAGATATTCTTCCACATTTTTGCCTTTTAATATCATAGTTTTCTATTTCAATTTTAAGCCTTTAATTCATCTGGAGCATACATTTTTACAGGGTTTTAGGTAGGGGCCAACAATTTTTTTTTCTAGAATGAGGTAATTTTTTCAACATTATCTATTGAGTACAATAGATATCTCCATGCTTTCTGTTCTGCTTAATCGGTCTATTAGTCTTCTCTTGCACTAATACAACACAATTTTGATTACTATTCTTTCATAGTATCTCTTAATAGCTGGTAGGGAGAGTTTCCTCTCTCTGCATCTTTTTGATAAGGCTGAATTTGTTATTCATGGACATTTATTCTTTCATGTTAATGTTAAGATGTGTTAATCAAATTCCTCATAAAAATTTAAACTGGCATTTGATTGGAATTTTATTGAAGAAAGATAAACTTTTTGAGATTTTACATGCCTGAAATATTTTTACTTTGTCCTCAAATTTTATTGATATTTCAGCTGGATACAAAAATCTAAATTTAAAATTATTTTCCTAGAGAAGTTCAAAAGCATTGGTCTGTTAGATTCTAATATCTGCTATGCTGATGAGAAAGCAGGTAACTTTTTTTCTCTGAAAGCTTTCAAGATCTTTTTGTTATAGTTAGTGTTTTGACATTTCACAATGATGTATTTAGGTATGGCGGTTTTGTTTTGTTTTTATTTTAATTCATCATGCTGGGCACTTTGTTTCTACTTTTAATCTGAAGACATATATCTTTCTTTAGCACAGGGAAGTTTTTTTTTGCATTATTTCTTTGGTAATTTTCTTCTTATTAGTTTTCTTTTCTCTTTATGGAATGCTTATTAATTGGATGCTGGTACTTTTTGAATTTCTTTTTAAAAATATTTTTATGTCTTTCTCTTTGTTTTAATTTTAGGAAATTTCTTTATTATCTAGTTTAATTCCAAGAATTTTATTTTAAGAATGATTTAAAATTTCTAATATATGAATTTCAAATTTTCACTAAGTATTTTTTTTTGTCAAAGCACCCTGATTTTGTTTTATGAATGCAGTAGATTTTTTATTTAATTGTACTGGGGCTGACTATCATTGGTGAAATCAAAGTTTCATGGACATTAAACAATTAAAATGCCATTAAATATATTTTAAAAGTAAATACAACTCCTAGAAGGCATCTCTTTCCAACCTAAATTAGATTGGTTGGCATAAAAGTCTGCTCTGGATCAATTACCAGTTGTAACTATTTGGGAAATATTGCTGCCATGTCATATGTGCTAATGCAGATTTTTCTCAAGTATTCAGAAAGTGACTCTTTAAAAAGTTCCAAAGTGTCCCCTACTTTGAAATTATATGTCTTTTGCACTTTTCTATTCCTTTGTCTTTTTTTTCTCAGGCATCAGCAAAATACTTATGTAACTGTCTGACTTTTTCACAAATTATGGCAGTGCATAATAGTATTTACTTTTCTGGGCTGGGTCTTTTTCTACCTCCCAGAAAACAATCTTTTCAACATTATGGCCTCTCTTCTTGGTTTTTATCCTGCAATGTGTTGTAAATAAAATAAGAAACTTTACTATTCCATTTTTAGCCTATAATGGTGCAAAATAGAATTAGGGTTTTAATATTTGTTGAGCGTCTGTTATGCATAGGCTGTCATAATTTTGTGACACAGATGCCATTATCTTATTTATCCAACTGAAGAAGCCATGCTTCAGAGAGGTTAAAAAACTTGCCTTGAATCCTAGGGTGAGTATGTGGCGGATGCCATTTTGAATTCTTATTCATCTGGCTTTGAAACCAACAATCTCTGCACTCTCTAAGCTGGCCCCTGCTTAAGGACTTCAAAGAGTACTGAGATTTAATTAACTGTGTATTTTTAGCTTTAACTATTTGTTCCATTTTTCTGCTGCACAGATCCTTGTG
Organism: Macroglossus sobrinus; assembly: GCA_004027375.1. Taxonomy (NCBI): domain Eukaryota; kingdom Metazoa; phylum Chordata; class Mammalia; order Chiroptera; family Pteropodidae; genus Macroglossus; species Macroglossus sobrinus. The sequence continues at coordinate 289,450 of PVKZ01001905.1, read as the reverse complement.
GCTTCTGGAGATGAGCTTTCTTCCAATTTTGCAAATAAACCTGCTTCAGTTGTCAATAACAGAGTGAAAAAAGAAGTTTTATAGATATCTCTATTTTTTGGCAAAAAACTTCTTGACCAAGTACCTCCTAAAAAAAATTCTCCACTGCTGAGAAGCCCTTTAATTTGTGATTCATTCTTAGATAAGATAACCAGAGACCTCTCTCTAGCTGCAATAGCTGGGTTGTCAATTGTCTGCATTTTATCCTGCTGGATTCTGGTGGTTTAATTCTTCCATACCACTTACACGGGGCTACATTTACAGATACAAAGAGGAGGTGGTTTCATGTATAGCTATCTTACACGAGCTTGCACTTTGGATTATTTTGTATCCCAAGAAAAAGGTTTATAGCCAAGATATTTTTTTCTCTGAACTGATTTTGACATCTCCAGAAGCAGAAGAGTCACTTTGTATCTCAGGAAAAATGGAGAAGGGGAAGGATTTTTGCTTTGCCGGGTAGGATAGCATTTCTCACTACTCAGTACTTTTCCTGTTCTGTACAAGAGAATCACTTGCTACAATCTTTATTGGTGCATCAGACTTCCAGTGAGTGGGCTTTTATATCTGACACTCTGAAAGTAAGCCCAGTGCTACTAGTTTAATAAATTTGAGGTGTTGGGGCTTTGAAATGTCTTTAAACATTTAATAGGACATTTTGTTCTTTTTGTTATTGTTGTTGTTCTTCTCGTTGCCCCTAAAATTTCTGATTGGGGTCAATAATGTTTGTTTTTTATCTTCATTGATATGGTCTTTTAAGAAATCTGTTTCTAAAATCTGATGTAAAGAAGCACAAGACCTTCATTTTCACCCAACAGCTGTGGTGACAGTAGTGAGTTTGAGTAGGGGACTTAATTGGTCAGGCAAAGGATAAAAGACCATTGATTTCCTTGTTTCCTTCATTTGTCCATATCAATAAGACCAGTGGTTGTCAATCAAGCAGCAAGAGGTGTGCCTCAGTCTTGTTCTTACCTTCCTCATAAATATAGTCACAGGAGATTGGTAAGTAGCAGGGACACCCATGCTATCCATGGGTTCCCTATCATCTAGCTGGCCTTATCACTGAAGGTCATTTCTGGCAATTCTTTACAATGACAAATTGTAACAGAACTGCTTCCCTTCCTAAATGAGAACCCAAATTAACATAATAGCATCCTAATGGGCCATACCACATTCAACTTGCTAACTATGTTCAAAATATATTCTTCAACAGCAGTGTCAAAGCTACCTAGTCAATCAAGCAACCCATTTACCCATTCACTCCTGGCTGCAAGAAATGTCATATGTCTGCCTTGAAAAACGAAAGAGACTCGTTACATGACTGAGACCCATTTTAGCCCATTTTAAATGTCTTTTGCTGCTTGAGTCCTAAACTTGACTCATGGTAGGGATAAGACCTACCATGTCAGATTTAGTTAAAAATGAACAAAAACAAAAACAAAAAACAGAAAAGGAAAAATAGAAATCTTTTCACTCTTTAAGGGTATTATTTTAGTCTTTGTTTAGAAAGGGATGATTGCTATTTACACGCAGGAAGCCTCTGTGAGTTGTTCAAATGTGACATGGCAATAATAAAAAATGCCACGTGAAGGAATATCAGAAAAGTAATTAGATTTTCCTCAGTTTATTCTCTAATTAGAGGGCAGGTTATACTCCAAAACAATGAAATTAAAGTCTAACCACTGTTAAGATTGTGAAGTTTTTTGCTGAGTGCCACCAGAGTGCTTGGCACCACAGGGGACATATAAGGACTCATAGGCCCTGAAGGCTGAGGAGTATAATAAGGCTTTAGGTAGAATTTGAAAGTGTTTGATTTGAAACAGGGAGACTGAGAATGAATCTGAAAGATGCCAGAACATAAGTAGAATCCTTTGTAGAAAAAGAAATAACAGTATTATGTAGAAGTCTCAATTTGCTCAGCCTCTAGGTTATTCAAATTTTGATGATAGGCCTAATGAGTGGTTACTTTTCCTTTGTTAATATATATTTTTGTGAACGATGGATCTATTCATATGTAATATAAACGTGTTAGTCACAATAGTGGTTACTACAGCATTGGCAAATAATAAAACGTGTGTATTTTGGAGAAGCTGCAGGGTCAGCACAACAACCCAAAAGTCTTTGGACTGAGTTCATTGTGTTCTTAACAGGAGAAGAATAGACAACAGAAGAAACACAGACTCACACATATGTATACAAACATAACACAGAATGCAAAGCCATAATTAGTTGTCTTCCTGCTTGAATACAAAAGAAGTAAAACTTGCCTGTTTTTGTATCTAAATTTAACATCACAACAAAACACTTAAAATAATGGGAATGATTAAATGAATGGATGCAAAGCTCAATTAGTCTACTACCCACCTGGTGGTATACATAGTTATTACAATATTATTGATTATATTCCTTGTGCTGTACTTTACTTCTGGATGACTATTTTGTAACTACTAATTTGTACTTCTTAATCCCATCACTTTTTTTTTTTTGAAGGAGAGATGCTGGTGGTAAGAGTGTGAGATGTTTGAAATTTCAGAAATTTTCTTTTCTTTTTTAATTTTTATTTTATTTATTAGGGTAACATTGTTTAATACAATTATATAATTTTCAGATGTACATTATAAGTTGACATCTATATTTCCCTCACACTTTTTTACCCAGCCCTTCAACACCCCTCCCATTTAGCAATCACTAGTTTGTTCTCTGTATCTATGAATAATTTTTTCTTTCTTCATTTATTATGCTCTTTAGATTCCACATATAAATGAAATCATATGGTGTTTGTCTTTTTCTGACTTATTTCATTTAGTACAATGCCTTCTAGGTCTCTTCACATTGTTGCAAATGGTAGGATTTCATTTTTTAATGGTTGAGTAATATTTCATTGTATATATATATATATATATATATATATATATATATATATATATATATATATATACCACTTTTTCTTTATCCAATCATCTATTAATGGATACTCAGGTGGCTTCCATATCTTGGCTATTGTATATAGTGCTGCAGTGAACATAAGGATACCTATACCTTTTCAAATTCAGAGTGTTGTGTTTTTTGGATAAAAACTCAGAAGTGTAATTGCTAGTTCAAACAGTAGTTTTATTTTTAGTTTTTTGAGAAATATCCAAACTGTTTGTCATAGTGGCTGTGCAATCCCACCAATAGTGCATGAGGTTCCTTTTTCTCCACATTCTTGCTCACATTTGTTGGTTTTTAATTTATTGATGATAGCCATTCTCAGAGGTGTGAAGTGATATCTCATTATGGTTTTAATTTGTATTTCTCTGATGATATTGACATTGAGCATCTTTTCATATGTCTATTGGATATCTGTGTGTCCCCTTTGGAGAAATACCTATTCAGGTCCTCTGCCCTGAATTTTTTAATTGGAAAAACAAAAAGAGAAAAAAATTTTAAAAGAGGAAAGCTTAAGGGACCTCTGGGACAACATTAAGCATACCAACATTTGCATCATAGGGGTACCAGAAGGAGAAGACAGAGAGCAAGGAAGTGAGAACATACTTGAAGAAATAATAATGGAAAACTTCCCTAACCTGGGAAGAAAACAGACATGCAAATCTAAGAAGCAGAGAGAGTTCCAAACAAAATGAACCCAAACAAGCCCACACCAAGACACATCATAATTAAAATGCCAACAATTAAAGACAAAGAGAGAATGCCAAGAGCAGCAAGAGAAAGGCAAGTAGTTACTTACACAGGAGCTCTCATAAGACTATCAGCTGATTTCTTAACATGAGGGATTAGCAAAAAATATTCAAAGCGATGAAAAGCAAAACCTACTATACCAAGTGTTATCTGCTACCTTATCTTCCAAATCATTGATTTGATCCTCTGCTTCATCTAATCTACTATTGTTTCCTTCTAGTGTATTCTTTTTTTGGTTATTAAATTTTTCATTTCTGACCTTTTTATGGTTCCTATGTCTATTTTTATGCTTACTATCTCTCTGTTGAAGTTCTCACTGAGATCATCTGTTCTTCCCCTAAGTTCATTGAGCATCCTTATAACCAGTGTTTTGAATTCTGTATCTGGTAGGTTGTTTGCCTCTATTTTACTTAGTTCTTTTTTTGGAGTTTTCTCCTTTTCTATCATTTGGAACATGTTTCTGTGTGTTTTCATTTTGGCTAATTCTCCATGTTTGTTTCTCTGTATTAAGTAGATCTGCTATATCTACTAGTCTTAGTCTTGCTGGCCTTATATATGAGGTGCCCTGTGTGGCCCACTAGCTCAATCTACCTGATCACCTGTACCAGGTGCTCCAGGAGCATTTATTGTGTGGGTTGTGTGTTCTTCTTCTGTAGTTAGGCCTAGATTGCATATCAGGAGATGGATTTGACTCTCTGACTGGCTGTGAAGATTGGCTATGCCCACAGGGTATGAGCTGTTGTTTTGGGGCTGCCTCATAGAGTGAGATTAGCCCCAGCCTGCTCATGTGCTTGTTGGGACCATCCTTTGGGTGTGCTACTTGTGGAGCTAATCAGGTGGTTCTCTGCTGTAGTGTGCGATACCTGCTTCTGGGAGTGTTGGTTCTGTAGTGTGTGCTACCTGCTTCTGGGAGTGTTGGCTCCCATGAAGGCCAAGATCAGCTGCTCCCTGTGATCACCCAAGGCTACCTGGTAAAAGCTATGAAGTGATCCTTGGTTGGTTGCTGCCTGTACTGGACCTAGAAGAAAGTGGGAGAGGCCATGCTGCAAACCGAGGCCAGCTAACACCAGTACTGGGCCTGAGTCAGCTTAGCAAAAGGTCCAGGGCACCCCAAGGCCTGACTCTGCCTGATGGTTGCCCATAAGGTTCAGCACCTGATAGAGCCTTTGGCTGGTACTCAAATTGGGTAGTACAGTGCCCCAGGGAGTCACTGGGATAAAGAGAGAGGATTTCACCAGATCATTGTAGATTCAGATTTGGTGCCATTGCTGTCTGTGTCTGCTTACAAAAGTTGCAGATCACACCAAGGCCAATTTCTGCTAGTCTTGGGCCCACAGACACCTGATATTTGTTCAACAGATACTGCAACTTGGGCCAGGGTTGTTTTCCTGCCACCAAAAGGGTCTCCTGAGGTTTGAGAGCTGAGGACTGTTGATTGGTGTCAAAGGAGCTCCTTGCTGAGAGTACAGAGTGGAGCTGTTTGCCTTGCAATAAAATTGCCATGGACCTTTTGCAAGTTAGGTGGGGTGGGATCTTGAGGCATCACGGAGATAGAGTGGATCTCATTAGTCCAGTGCAGATAGTTTTGGCTGTGTGTGGGAGGGCTTAATGCAGGTCAGATGCACCTTTCCGTAAGCTGCAAAGAAGGAGGGTTCAACAAAGAAACAAGGTGGCTGTCCTGCCAGCCTTCACCTTGAAGCTACACAGCCTCTCCTTGTAGGTCTTTGGTCCCTCCTTAGTTGCCTTACCTCTGCAGGAGCCCAGAGTGAGTCTGTGTGTGGTCCTTTAAAGAGACATCTGAGTTTCCAGCTTCCTTCCACCTTACCTGGGTGGTCAGAATCTCCACTGGTTTTCACAGCCAGATTTTGTGAGGACTCCCCTTCTTGACACTGGAACACTTGGCTTGGAAGTTATGGCATGGGCTGGGGCCTCTCACTCCTTCTGGAGGACCTCTGCAGCTGCGATATCCCTTCCAATGGTCAGCTGCCGCATATGGGCATGGGGCCAACCCGATTCGCATCTCCGCCCCTCTTACCAGTCTCAGTGTGGTCTCTTCTTTACATCCTTTTTTATAGAAGTTATATTTAGCTAATCTTCAGGTGATTCTCCAGGTTGGTTGTTCTATAATGTAGTAGTAATTTTAATATGGTCTGGGAAGAGGCAAGCACAGTGGGCATCTATCCCGCCATCTTCATCATTAAGTCTTCTAATCTATTTACCAGGTTCTTACTATGTGCCAAACGCTGTTCTGGGCAATGGGGATCCAAAATAGCCATGGTTCTTGTTTTCATGAACTGTATGTTCTAATGGGGGAGGGAGAGGTAAAAAATAGATGAATAATTTTAAAAATATCAATTTCAGAAGGTTATAAATGAAGGAATAAAAAATAGGAGTTTGTTACAAAGAATGATAAAAGGAGATGGGATTGGTGGGCTATTTTATGTAGGTGGTCAGAAGAGTTACTCTGAAGTACTTATATTTAACCCAGGATCCTTTATGATCAGAAAAAATCAGCCATGGGAAAATTTAGAAGAGCATTCTGGGTAGAATACATAGTTAGTGTGAACATTTGACTGAGATTAAGCTCAATGTGTTCAAGGAATAGAAAGAAAACCAACATGCTTGTATTGTAATGAGAGAGAAAGACAAAGGTCATTCAAGTCAGTGGCCACAACATGTAGAGCTTTGAAGGTGGTGTAGGGAGATTGAATATTGCTCCAAGAGTGACAGAGAACCATTGGAAAATTTTAAACAGGGGAGGAGTATGATCTGATTAACATTTTAAAAGATTTCCTTGGCAGCCAGAGAGAATGATTAGGAGGCTGTTGCATAAGGTCAGGCGAAAGATGAATGTATCTTGGGCTAGGGGATAGAGATAAATGAATGCATTTGAGACATTTTACGGAGTTAAAGTTGATGGACTTGGTAATTTGATATAGGGAGTGATGAAAGAAAGAGGTTAAAAATGAATTATAACATTTGGCTTAGAAATTGGGTTGTGATCATGTCATTATTAAAATGAGGAGGAGAGGAGTAGAATTGGGGGAGAAAATGAAGAGTTCTGTTTGGACACATTAAGTTTGAGATCTCTGCTAGGACTTTGTGTGGAAATATTAATTAGGTGTCTAGATAGCCAACTAGAATATAAGGGAGATGTTTGTATTGGAGGTCTCCTTTGAGAGTCATCAGGTTTTGGATGGTATTTGAAATCATAGGATCCCCAGGGAGAAAGAGAAGATAGAAAGGAGGTGTCTTTGTACCCATCTTGGGACATGTGAGAGTTCACAGGGAAGCAGAAGATGCTGAGTTGGCACATAAGACCAAGAAGGAGACACCTGTGTTTAGCAGGAAAACCAGGATATTGCGGTGTCGTAAATGATGAAAGAAGAGCTTTTCAGTGAATTGAGAATTTGAGTTGGATGAGGTCAGAAAAATGGCTATTATATTTGGCAATATGGAGTTTACTGGTGACATTGAAAAGAGCAGTTGCTGTGTAATAGTGGGAACAGAAGACTGATAGGGTGAAATGAAGAGATTGGGAAGTAAAGAAGTAAAGATGATGACTATTAATAGTTTTCTAGATATTTTGCTGTGAAATAGGTGCAGTATCTGATTCCAAGGACAGAAACATGGAATCATTGGGAAGTTGTTTTTGTTATTCAATATAGATGATTTGCAGGAGAAAAAATTATTGTGATGATTCCTGATCTATTTATTTTTCTTCTCTTCCAGGTATTTTTTCCCTTTGTATAAGTAAATATTTACCAATTCAACAAAGATAACTATGACATAGGCCCTTTATTTCTAGAAATCCTTAAGATATTTTCTATCTCTCATGACAAGCTACATGACTTTTCAGGGCAATTTTTTTTCTACAATGTTGGATCACTTTTTCATAGTCAGCTATGTGGCCATGGAACTTTGAGTGGGAAGGTGTGATTCTATGTCCTGTTGGGACTGAGTTTTTAAGTAGGAGGCTAGGAGAATATTTTGACAATTGAAAGCTGCTGGTTTCTGCCTGTAAAATCTTGTTGGGCTAGTAGTTACTGAACTCAGCAAATCTGAGCTTCAAAAGGGAAGACTGTTACATAATTTTAAAAATATATAAGGATGTGCAAAAAATGGAATGCCATGGTATGATTTTTCACAACATTTGTGGTTTGAGTAATAGAAGTATTTTAAAAGTCTATTTTAGAGGAATTTACTCTTATGTGGAATTAGTGTTAATGAGTTTTTCATATATTTAGAATACGAAACGTACTGATGGTCTGGTGAATAGAACCATGGTTTATCCTGAACAAGCAAAGGTGGATAGTTAACAATCTATTCTCTGTTGTGCTGGTTTTGTGCAGCAAATTGAAATTACCCAAGTTCCTCTATACAGTCTACACAACATGAAAAGTCAGTATAGAAAATCCTTATTGACTTGATGATATGGCTGTGTGATGAAAGCAGTAATCATGTTTGGACCAGCTATGAAACAAAATGCAATCCTCATGCTCGCTCAGTGCCCATGATAGGATTATATTCTGATTGACTGAAAATGTGGTCAGCAGGAGCATCATTTGGCAGCAGAAGAGGCCGATTTTTCTGATGATCCAGAAATCAGATTTTGATTCTGATGATTAGATATTTGGATTATAGTGTTCTCACTCCTAAAGAATGCTGCCAAGGTCAGTCTGTCTTATATACTTTGGAGAATGAATAAATAATGGTTTATTATAACAACAAGTAAGTCAATTAAAGCCTCATGGCTTGTTGCTGTTATCTTTCACCAAGCAAATCAGCCTTCTCAGCTGGGTGGATAGTGTGAGATTTGTGGATGCTACAAAGCTGCTATTTAGTTTTATTATCAGAGAAAAGAGTATATAGACATTTATTCTGAGAGGAATTTAGTTTGAGAATATGACTACTATTGAAATACTCATAGATAGTCTTTTAAAATCAATTTCTGATCTGATTCTTTAAATTTAAATTGAGAATGTTTTATTGTAAAAATAATAATATGTTTGATTTGAAGAAAATCAAACAGTATAGAAAAGTATAAAATCAAAGTCTCCTGCAAGCTTCAAGCCTCACTCCCAGAGAGAACCCCTGTGAAGTTTCCTGTGCATAGTGCAAATTTTCAAGTACTGTGCTAATAAGCACGTCACAAAATTATTTCATTTAGTCTTCACAATAACCATATGAAATAATACTGTTATCATTCCCATTTTAAATATGTGGAAAGTGAGGCACAGAAAGTTATGTATTTTATTTAAGTTCACGTAATTCACTAGTAGGAGACCTGGTTGCAAAATGGGGCAGTTTAACTTTAGATGTCAAGCTTTTGATGAAGAATTATGCCATCTCCTGCTCTGACATCAGCTGTCTCTGCCCATGTAGTATTTCTTAATCATCCTTCTGTAGAAGTACATATAGAGCCTCGTTGTTCTTTCTCAGGGATGCATAATAGCTACGGTATAGATGTGCCATCACACATTATTTAACTCTCTATTGAAAGTTTTCTACAGTTTTTAAAATTATTATAAGTATCTTCCTACAGGTACATTTACTCACATTTTCAAATATGTTTATCGGATAAATCTCTAGAGGTGGAATTCATCTGTTAAAGGTTAAAACATTTTTAACTTGGCTTAATATTGCCACTTGGCCTCCAAAAGGTTTGTACCAATTTGTAATTTTGCCAATAATGCATGAGATTTAAGATCCAGTATTATGAAATTGTTAAATAATTTTAATCTGTAGAATATGGTAGCCCATTTGCAATTCTTAATTATGAGTGATACTGAATATCTTCTCACAAATGGCCAAGAAATCAAGAATAGGTAAGATTGTATTAAGACTTTTATATAAAGTGATAGAAATTTAAATCAAGCCAATTTAGACAAAAGTGGAGTCTATTTGCCTGTGTAATCCAAGAAGGATTGTGGGGAAGACAGCATACAGCTAAGCCCAGGAACATCTGTAACCAGGAATTCAAATGCTTTTAGGATTCTTGCTTTGTCTCTGAGTGCTGGCTTGTTTCTTTCTCTGCAGGATGCCTTCTTTCCTGTGGTAGAAAACATGGTCTGCTGATAGCTCTGGAGTTTTACATTTTAAATCGCCCATTCCTGCACACTGACTTTATTTCTTGGATCCATTGTGCAAAATCCTGAGATAAGATTCTGAATAGTTTGGCTTAGACCAATTGGCTGTGTCAAGCTAGGCAGGGTCATGTAGGAAAATGGCAATTCTCCCATAAGAATCATATAGTTAGAGTGGAATTAAGCTTGGAAAAATCCCAGAAGGAGGAAAGTCTGCTGGGTACGCCAAATAGTAGATGTCCAGTGTGAAGCCCTTCTACGTACAGTGTAATCTCAGAGGTTGCCATGGACTGCATGAAATCCCATCCATATTCAGCAAGAACACAGCACTCTCCTGGCCTGTGGTTCCACTAAAGGCTTTACCCTAATGCCGTTACAAGAGGCAGCTGTATCACAGCAATAGTTGCTTATTCATTCACTGTAGTGACAGTTACATTTCATGGAGCAGCTGCTGAAGCCAAAATGTTCAGCAAGGGCAAAATGTGATAAAAGCTCAATGCGATTTGCTTGCACATTATTAGGTTTTAATTTTTGGTTCAGGAACAAATTTTATTTTGTTGTAGCTATTTTTAACTTGTTTCTATAGTTGAAAAAAACCAAAAACAAATGACTCTCACCCTACCAATTAAACTGTTTAGAACACCATGTTGTATGTAAGACCTGAGTTAACTTTAAGTTGAAACATAGGCAAAGAAAGAGTTTATTGTGGGGTGGAAGTAGGGTCCTACTTGTGCTAGAAAATAAATTTACAATGGCATTAATTTTTCACAGCTCTTTTTCTTTATCTGTAAAATGAAAATAAAATTAGGACTTTGTTGTGTGGATCAAATGAATGCACAGCACTGAGAATGTACAGTACTAAATGTTAGCTAATATTACACTGTTAATGCAAAATTTTGTTTTAAAAGAGTGATTTGTTGACAGCTTTATTTGCTAGCAGTAGACATCCTCTCAAAAAGTCGGGTTTATTGTAAGACTACATTAGACAATGTCATGGACAAAGAGGGACCAAGATTAAGTATAGCTGGACCCTCTCTGCCCATGACATTGTCTAACGTAGTCTTGCAATAAACCCTACTTTTGAGAGGACCTCAAGGAGACAGGAGTCAGAAGCAGAGATGACCTCTTTCCCAGAGCTATGTGGTTTCTCTATATTCCTGTTCCATTCTCTTCTTCTCAGACCAGCTTCTCCCTTTGTGTGCTTTCTGCTTTCATGGGTCACACTGGAACTTAGCCATGGTTTTGCTTTGACACCAAAGTCAACCTCAAACCTACACAGTTCTTAGTTCCAGAGTTTATCACAAAGTGGTACATTCTCTGTGTCTCAGCTGGATTCTTGTGAGAGATAGCTGGCCGCTCCTTGGCCTTGTGTGAGATGTTCCATCCTGGGACATGCACCAAGCTGTGGTCAAAGGGCAGCAGGGTCACATAAAACCACCTGTGCTTGACCCCATAGCAACTGCTAATTGCCAGAGAGAGGACTGTGGGTAAGAAGGGCATTGGAGACCATGTAGCTACAAATGGTTATGAGTAAAATGATAAATTACCAAGCTTCTTTTGATTATAAGTCCTGAGGGTGGGATTGTTTAGTGCTCAGGGCTACTCTGGTGGCAGGAATGCCAAACACTGTGCTCTAGAAGTTGGTGCTAAACCAACCTCTAGACATAAACATTCTGGGGTAGTTACATGAAAGGCTGAACGTTCAGGAGAAAAACCCTTTAACATGCCAGAGCCTTAGTTTCATCTATAAAAAGGTAATAGCACCTGCTTAATAGGGCATTAGAATTAAGTGAGGAAAGGCATCCTATACCTAACCCAAGACACTTACCACCTAGGTGCTCAATAAATGTTACTGCCCTCTCTTTTCTTTCCTTCATTCTTATGCATTATCCACTATGGAAACAATTTAAATGATTTTCTTACATTGTTGTACTTGGAAATAAATTCAATTATTTGTAGGTAATTGACTTAAGTGGTGTCTATCCAAACAGCTTACTTGATTTTTCCTTTTTTTTTTTTTTGATAAAAAGAAAATCAGAGCCACTTAATACTTCCTATTGATTTCTTGAGAGAAATGCTGGTGTGATTTTGCAAATACCATTTGTGTATTGAATTTGTAATAATGGACTATTTCAGGATCCTCTCCTAGTACACAGCCTTCTCTTTGTAAAATGGTGCTGGTATTTCTCAGATGCAGCCTCCTGGAGGAGGGAACATTTCCTAAGCTGCTTCCTGACCTCATTTAGAGTTAGAAAAGGGCACCTAGTTCTTTTTCCTTTCTAGTGCCAAAGACTCACACTCTCTCCTGGAGGAAGCTTTCTCACTTCTTTTTTCTAAGGCTCACTCATGCACCTCTGCTCTGAATCCTCTCTTCTCTCTCCCCTGGGCTTTCTCCCACAGCTGTGCCCTTCCTCTCCTGAACCTTTAACCTCTTCCTTAGTCCACAAATAACTTACACTTTCCTTTATCTTAGAGAAGTCCTCTTGAACCTGCTTCCTTTTCAAGTTAACCTTCTATTTTGCTCTTTCCCTGCCAAACTTTCAAAACGGGTGCTGTGGGTTGATGTTTCACTGCTTCCTTCATGACTCCGATACTCTTAAATCCACCAACGACAAGTTTCTATCACATCCACTGCACAGGTTCTCCTCCCTGAAGTCATCAGTGGCCATCTGATGCTAATCATAGAACTTTCTAGTGTCAGATATTGCTTACTGTCCCTTTGTTATTGAGATCTGTTGCTTTCCTTGTTTCTGTGACAGAGACTTCACTGATTATTTTCCTACCACTAAGTAGGCCCTCTTTCTCCCTCTCCACTCCATTTTCTATCTATTGGTTTCTTTTGCAGAACTTGACGTATTTTATTCGCTCAGTTATTTTTTGTGCATCTTCACTAGACTGTCAGTTGCAGGAAGGCACAGCTCACGTCTGTCTTGTTCACCATCATAACCTAATGACATAACCATTTCCTGGTGTCTGAGGATGCCTATGTGTCCTCTCTCTCTCACCTTTTCATCTCACTAGGCACAGAGGCCAATTCTACCTCCAATATAGCTCTCAGCTTGATTGCAACATTCTCATTCCCCCTGCTCAGCATGAAGCCCTCAAGAAGCTCAGCAGAGCTGGCTTGGGGATGAGTCGACAAGTTAATGTCCCTGCTTCCAGCCTGTTCCCTGGTCACTTGCTCCTGTGCACTGCTGCCATATTGGCTTCCATAAATGCAGCCCGGGTGGCCTCACACCCTGCTTCTAGACTTCCAGTTCTTTACAATAATTAGTGAATCAATTCTGTATTCTTTTCCCTTCTTACACTGCTCTCAGTTTACCCTTTGGTTCTCTCTCCTGCTGCTCCCCATTCTGCTGATGCGTATGCATGCAGGTCGCTGGGCTGCTGTCAGGCTGCCAGAGAGGGGCAGGAGAGTTAACTTTGTACTTCTTTGGGGTGGTGTCCGTGTCACTCTAGAGCTCCACGATACATTTATTCCACCGAGAAAGTACAACAAATTTAAAAATAATATCTATAGGAAAAACTAAGAAAAAATAATAGCTAAGCCTAAGGAATATACTGCCTGTTTTATTCAACTTAGAATGAACAGACCTTGATTCTAGCGGCAGTATTAAGCCTAAATGTCTCAAGATAGAAAAAGACCATAAAGAATGGTGGTTGAGACATGGACTCTGAAGATAAAGTGCCTGGATTTGAGAAGCAGTTCTGCCTTTTACTAGCCATGTGACTTTGGACAAGTCACTTAATCTCCCCATGACTCAGTTTTCTCATCTGGTAAATGGGAATGATAAAGTTTTGAAAATTACATGACTGAATACCAATAAAATGTTTAAAAGAGTACCTGGCATATAGTGACTGCTATATAACTTTTAGCTTTAGTGGTGTTGAATCAACAAATATTTATCAAATATATAAATAATGGGCAAAGCATTGCCTAACTCTTGAATGAGGTAGGGAAAACAGGAGGAAAGAAAAGATGAAAGTTGGCAAAGAGAGTCTAGTTTCTTGACTTGCATGGACATTCAGTGAAATGGTTATGTTCACTCAAGGAAATGCAGAAAGAGAAACAGGGAGTAGAACCCAATGTGTTCCCACTTTATGTTTTAATTTCCAATGGTTTATTTTTAGATCTTTGCAACTAACCATTTCTTCTTGAAATGTGGAACACACAAATGTGTATTATTTACAAATAACTTTGAGGACCAACATAAGCATATCTTTATGCAGATTAGAAAAAGATTTCAGAAATGGGAAGAAGATTTATGGGACCATGTTTCTATTCCGAATGATTCCTAAAAGAAAACATAGGTGAAATCCAAAAATGTGACCAAAAGATGATATGATAAGGGGCCACTCACTCTATTTTCTGTGAGTAAGGTAAGCTGTGAGGGCCTGTTTTCCCCCATTTCTTCATGGACCCTACTGGGGTCACATTTTAGGTCTGAACTGTGCAGTGTTGCTTTTCTCTCCAGGTAAAAGCAGCCAGTGTCCAAAGAATAAGTGATATAACAACAGAGATAGATGTGAGAGGTTTATATTAACCATCGCTTACTCAGCACTTAATGTGTAAAACACTGTATTAGGGACTTTACATGTGTTATTTAATTTGGTGGAATTTCATGTATCTGTAGACTGTTAGTGTAAGATGAGGCCTCAGAACTACCATGGTCCATTTTATAAACAAGCAAAGTGGATCCAAGGAAAAAATTAGATAGTTTTTCTAAGATTTCATAGCGAGATATTGGTACTAACAAGATGGCAAGGCTGCAGGCTGAGGAACAACCAACTGGACACTAGGAAACCACTCAGGTTCCTCAATCTTTTTTCAGTTATTGGCAAAATCAAATAATTTTGTGTCTTGGTATCACAATTCAACTAACTCTGTACCTGACAATCTTTTAAAAAGACAAAGAATAATTTTTAGAAACATAGAATTATGTCCTTTTGTGTTTTATAAACCTGACCCACTTAGGTTTTTTGAAAAACATGAACATTACATGGAACTAAATTACTTTTTTCTATTTTGATTCTTATTTCTATATATTTTTTTAGTACCTTATTAACATTTTAGATAGAAAATGTGATACTGTTGCCTGTCTGTCTGCCTGCCTGCCCGCCTGTCATTATATATATGTGAACAGAGGGGAGAGATTGCTCAGAGTATTTACCAGGCAGGGACACAGATACTCCGCGAGGCCTCTTGGGGGTCTATAAGAGTACTGAGCACCAGTCTCTCTCTCTCTCTCTCTCTCTCGTATATATATATATATATATATATATATATATATATATATATATATATATATATATATAATCTCCCTCTTTGTATGTGTGTGTTGAAGAAAAGAGTTTACCTAAAATTTCTACTCCCTACAATAAGGTAATCTGCTTACTCTGTGAGCCTCTGCCTTTTCTTCCCACCCAGGTTAAAGAAAGAATAATCAGACAATTTAGGGGGTGGGTATTTTCTCTCTGGCTAAAATGGCCTGGTACTCTGAGCAATCTCTCTCCTCTGTTCTTTCTGAGTCCTCTCACACACTCTGTGCTCTGCTTCTTAAAAACCCAGCTGCTCTGGGCTGCAGCTTGGTCTCTGCCGAACATATGATTGAAACACTGCACGGAAGCCATCTGCTGTATTTGGGGAATAAAGGGTGGGGTGAGCAATGCTTTTTACAAATGTGTCCAAATAGAGCAATTGAGAGAAGTATAATACGGTGTGGATGCCCGTCTGGTGCTCAGTCCTCTTGTAGGCCCCCAAGAGGCCTCTCGGGGTATCTGTGTCCCTGCCTCATGCCAAGCTTGTCTCAGCTTGTGCATCTTACCGTTTCTTGGCAGTAAGATATCTGTTATACCCTGACTAAACCGAACATTTTTAATGGTGTAGTGAGAATTCTGAAGTTCAAAAACAGACTGCAGTGGATTGCAAAGTTGCTATTCTTGAAAGATGAGCTTGAATTCCTCGGCCTCCTTTGTGACACGCATATCTGGAGCAGCTATGATCCTTGTTTCCTTTCCTCACTGCGGACCCACTTCCAACTGAGCTGGACGTGTGCCCTTTCCAGTTCTGTGCAGGGAATTCGGCAGGCTGTTCGCAGGTTTCCTTGAACATCTGTAAATCCTCAGCTTGGGTACGCTTCCAGCTACTACTGTAATCTGTTCCTGGGATACAGCGCTCTAGGTTTTTAGCAGAGGGGACGGGCAGACATCTGTTCGCTGCTGCAAGCAGAGGATTGAATGGTGAACTCATGTACTGTGGATCATGACGAGGAGTTCCTGGGAGACCTCAGTTGCCATCTTTAGCAAAATGTGCTCTCTTTTTTCAGAGACGTAAAATCTCAGAATGGTATTTTTCAAGTTATCGTAGATGAAGAATCGGGGCTGCTTGGGGCAAGGAAATTATACATAACTTTTTATTTTTTTCAGATATTTATTCTTTCTGGGAGAGGAGTGTGAGGGTAGGGGTGCGTGTGTGTGGGAGCTCCTCCAGACACCGAATGGAGACATGTTGAATGAGTAGTGAGAGGGTCGGAAGGCAACCGACATTGACCTGGGGCAGAGGGTGCAGAAGGCTTTGGGGCACAGCAGGCACAATAGGAACCCCGTCTGACCACCTCTGTGCTGGGCTCTCTGCGCCAACACTCCTGCTTAATTCCTCGTCGAGGCTGGATCTGAGTGCAGCCAAAACCTGTTGAATTGCTGGCTCCTCTATGAGTTTCCCAGGCTTTGGCTCAGGCATACTTCAGCCTCTCCACAGAGCGCACTGGTTCAATCCATGAGAAAAGTGACTCAACCGGCTTCCCTAGCACTTTCATGCCTCTGGATGTGTCGGATCTGTTGATTTCAAGTTGATTTTTCAGCTTGTCAGTCTCTCAGGAGTGAGTCTTTGTTAAAAATTTTTCCCCCTATTCTACGGAAATGTGAAATACTCCCACAGTTTTTCACACAATCTTGGAGCTTCAAATAGTCTCCTCTAATCTTTGAAGACACTGATAGTCAATTTAGAACTTTCAAATGGAAGATTCTTAAGTCAATAGAAAAGTGTTTTTTTCTACTAAGGAAAAAAAAACATCAATTGAACTCTCTGAGCATTTAAACCTACCCCCATCACCATCATCGTCATCATTGTCATCATCATCATCATCATCATCATCATCATATTTCAGAGGAGAAGCTCTGAGAGGTCCAGTGAAATATTCAAGGCCATTCATCCAGGAAAATGAGATGGCATCTAAAGCTTCAGTGCCATCCTCCCATCGCAGCACACCTTGAAAGGGAGACTGATGCTCTTCCAAAAACGTAACCATGGTCATAGAGAACGGAACTGATCTTACATGTTTTCTGCTAACTAAACTACCTCTATATCTCTTCTTAGTATGTGAAGAATGCCTGTTTCTTAAAAGCATCCCAGCTTATGCTCAGAGAAAGTGACTTACATTAGTACCTTCCTCTTGTTCTAGAGATACATTCTCAATGCACGATAATGAAAGTATATGTATCTTCAGTGGCCACTTTACAGGCCACTTTCATATCTTTCTCACTAGGGCACTGCTGTCATGCCTCCAACTGACCAGGAGTTAGGTTGGGTTCTCTTGGCTCAGGAACATTTCCACTAAAGTGTCCAAAGAGTTCTTCTGCTTAGCACTTTATCAGCCCCTAAAAAGTTGAGTGGGGAGGAAATCAAAATGATCTAGGAAATGAACTGTACATATCATATCAAAAGTAAACCTAAGTTTAAATATATTTTAAAAATTCAAACCTAATACAGGCATCTCTGTGATATGAGGGTTCTGATCCATTGTCACTGGAGTGCCCTGGAAGCTCAGTGACGATGCGTCCTCAGTCACTTCCATGTCTCTCCTCTTTGGCTGGATCTCATCCACAAGGCACTGCATGGCTCCCTGGCCTAGAGACAGTGTGCTGGGACCTCCTCTAGGAGTGCTGGTCCTGGGTGTTCGCCGACTCTCGCCCACTGGATTGGCATTTGAGAAGTTTACATGGACTGTAGGGCTTGTTGTTACATGGACCCACTGAAGGTAATGTAACTCTACCTTGTCTTTCTTAACCAGAGAATAAAGCACATCTGGCTCTAGTAGAACTGGAGGAGAGGTATTTTTCCTGTTTCACCTGTTTAAAATTAACAAAGAGTAACACTCTGTGGAAGACATTTTTAAAAAAGAAAAAAAAAGTAATAAAAGAAAGAAAAGAAAATTAAAAAGTGAAGAATTTGAGAAAGTAGACCAAGACCTCCTGATCTTGCTTCGAACAGATCTG
The DNA here is from genome assembly GCA_004027375.1 of Macroglossus sobrinus. Lineage (NCBI taxonomy): Eukaryota > Metazoa > Chordata > Mammalia > Chiroptera > Pteropodidae > Macroglossus > Macroglossus sobrinus. Next base: position 271,376 of record PVKZ01001905.1, on the reverse strand, counting down.
CTTTGTTATTAAAATTTTTTATGTACTGGAGTTCTTCTGAGTAATATTTTCTTCAAAAAAAGGAGTTTGCTACAAAGACAAAGACTAAATCCATTTATCTTATTCAGTCCTTTTATTACACAGATGAGTAAAATGTGCTATAAGCAGGTTTTAATAGCTAAGGAATATCAGAAATGTTATGTATCATCTTCTTCCTTTTTTGGATTAATAAAATACAATGTGAGGTATAATGATGACCTGTTATTACTAGGTATATTAAGGTCAGATATAATCTATATTCATTCAGTCTTTCTAGAAAATATTATTTCCATCCTTTGGCAAGGGTATTCAATCCACTTAAGACAGATGAGAAAAATTTCTTGAGAATAATATCTTTTCCCTTAGAAGTGTTTCGTGTACTGCAAAGTTTCTACCATATGGTTCCTATAAAGATTCTGCCAAAGTTCCCGTGGTTCTCACAAGAGCTCCTACTTCCTCTGTCTTTTAATCTCCTGCTGTGGGTGGCAGACATGGAAGAGACAGACAAGCTGCAAAGGGAAGTCAACGAAATAAAATTACAGCCCTACAATTGTGTTTTTCTTAGTGTAGATGGGGTCTCCCCTCCTTAGTTTGCTTGTGAAAGTGGATCTGAGAACTTATAAGGGTGTTTGGAAGAGATCCCATGAAGTCATTTTGCCCAGAAACTGAAGAAGAAGTAAAAGGCAAGAGTTGAGTCTCTTGAAAGACCTGGGAGTGAGTGGTGGGGGGTGGGGTGGGGTGGGGTGCGGTGATGGTGGTTAGGAATTGGAGGGAAGAGGTGGGGTTTCAGAAAGGAGAAACTTTTAGAGATTATTAGTTTCTCTAGAAAAGAAAATGGTACCTGGAGGCTGGTATGCATTTGTAAAACAACATGACAAGATATAGAAAGAGACAACATACAGAAAGACCATCATTCCTGATTGTATGTTCTGGCAGGCAGGGGAGAAACAGGCTTGGTGCCCATGTGGAGACTATTGTCTTTTCTCTCTTACATGATTTCTTCTGGTTCTTAATGACAGTTTCTCTCCCAAACCCACATGCTAAATTCTATGTATTCAAGTGAATGGCAACTTTCTTCTGTAGAAAATCTTAAAATACTCTTGGAAGTCAATAGACATAGCAAGGTAAGCTCATGGACTGCAGTTGTGGCACATGAGCCATTGTGTGCTGATTTTGGACTGCACATTTTAAAATAAATTCCTTGAGATTAGTAAATATTATTAGTTCTGGAAGGGCATTTGCTAAGTTTGGGTTTGTCTTGTATTGTGTGTTGTATATCTTGTATGTGTGTTGCTTAAAAAATTTTTTATCACCTGTTTTTATTTTACTATCATTGTTCAAAATAAGTAAGGTGAAAAGAGAATTGACATCTGTAACTCATTCCAAAAATTATGCTAAACAAAGAAAATCTCTAGTCTGAGCTTGCTGAGCCTAGCCAGCCCCATGGGATTTATGTTTCTGACCTAACGTCACTTCTGTCCCAGTTGTCATGCTGTGGACTTATCAAGAGAAGATTCATCTTACGTGGTGAAGAGGAGTGAGGTGAAATAAAGGTTGCCATGGCACAGCATCCACGCTGGTCCTCATTCCAGCCAGAGGTAGATTCCTGTAAGTTCTGTGGGTGATCTTTTCCAGCTTGGTGGATGTTTTCCACTGTAGTCTTCCATGGTTCTCGCTCCTGCACCAGCAGAGAGCGTTGTTTCTCTGATGTGGTCCTGGGGCTGAGACAGTTGAATGGCTCTTAATCCCCCCCATTAGAATGGTCTCTGCGTGCTTGAAGATGAAGTAATTAAACGCATCCTTGAAGCATACAGAAAACTCACACTTTTCCTCCTTGTCTTATTCTGGGGGACTGCAATTCCTTAAACTACCAAGTTGTCTTGTCCAGTGAGGTATGGTTTTTGAAAAGATAGCCCAAATGGCATTCTTTATAAGTAAGGCTTCTGGCTTTCAGTTTAAGTGATATTTGCCAGTAAAAGCCTGCCAATAAATAAATAAATAAATAAATAAATAAATAAATAAATAAATAAAAACAGGCTTACCATTAAATATTGATTTAAGCTTGGAAATGGGCTCCAAATTTTGTTATACCAGTCTTGATTCTTGATCTCCATGGCCTTTGGGCATCTGTTTCAATTTGGTCAAATTGAAATGGGAAGGGACAGTGCCAGGTTAACAGCAAGGTGATCCAATATAGTAGGATGACTTGTATTTGATGAAAAAGAACCAAGCAAAGTCATCTGCGGATCCTGGAGCAGGTGAACTGGGCTCAGATAAAATACAAGCTGATGGGTGTCTTAACCTAGCCCATGAGATGACTTAAGCCAGTGATTATTTTTTTGAAATGTAAAAAAATATTGTTACTTTCTGACAATCGTTTTTTTTTCTTTCTGTATAATCTGCTACACATAAGCTTTTCTTCTAATTGGTCTGGCTGGGCACTTTTCCCCATGATCAATTTATGTTACTGGTAGGAATGTTTAAAAACCCAAATACAAAACTTTTTTTTATGAACCTAATTTCTTAATCTCTACCTAGAGGTTTTCTCCCTTCTAGGGAAAGTATAAGGCTCTCAGAAGAATTTTCTCCTCTGGAATGTAGAAGCCTAAAATGTGTTAGGATCCACCTCTGTCTTTAATAAGAGAAGGCAAACAGGAAGCCGAGGGCTAAAGGTTTTGGAAAAGGGCCCTTGATGACACAACTCCACAGGTGCAACGTGCCCGAGACCCATTCGTTTTGACATCTTCAGTGATTCCGGTGCCTCTGCTCATCTGTAAAGTTAACAAGGGCAGGTAAGACATGAAGAGGCATGGTGCTGGTTTGTATTTCCAGACTCATAAATATTTCACGATACCGTTTTCTTAATCAGATACATTAGTTTGCCAAGTGTGGATGCTGCTGGATGTTCAGTCTGCACAAACAAAAGCCTTGCACCAGAAGAGCAAATATGGGGCCTTGCGGGGTACATTGCTTGCTACTGTACCTTGCTTTCAAATGCATGTTTTAATTTGGGTGAGAGAGTTGGTATTTGACCTCTAGATAGTGCTGCTGTCTCCCTTGAAAAATATATTGCTATGTGCTATGGGCTAAAAAGCATCCATCTTAGCCACAATCTCATATTCTTTCTCATTCTCCAGCTCTGCCAATACCCTCGTGTTTCTTTGTACTGCACACTGTGGACAGTAGAATCAGGTGCCAAAGGGTGAATTTAATTTGGAACAGACCTCTGTTTTGATAGCACTGCCTTTATTCAGGCTCAAACACAGAGACCTGCAATTTCCTGAGGCTGAGCCTCACCCCGTGCTATCACAGGCTCTAAAAATTAAGCCCAGCCTTGGCGCCTTCCGTAACTAACCCGGCTCTCAACAGCAACACAAAGTGGTGTGGATGCACAAGTCAGACAAGGAGCAACATTTTCTCCCTGATGTAATCAAACCGAGTGCACGGATATCACTTGATTAACAGCTGCAGTAATAATTTCCCTTTTTGGTTGCTTGACTCACAGCAAGAATCATGTCAAGGCATCAGAGAAGCAATTAAATTGATTTTAATCTTTGTCAGAGAAGATAACATGCCTCTTTCTTTTCTCATTTAAATAATTAAAGTTTCAGTAGGTATTATTTCTGGCTTTAAAGAAATTGGTATCTTAATGTAGTAGAATCTTTGTAATTATATACTTAATGATTCTTAATAAGTTAATCATGGTTTTTTATTTAAAATGTATTTTTTACTTATTACACTTTTATTTGTTATAGTATCTTTGCTTTTAAGGAGAAGGGGAAAACACAAAGGACGATAGGTATAAAACTGTTCTGTCATTTCTCATCAGTCCTTTCAACAGCTATCTCCTCCTCCTTTTGTGGTGTGTTGGACTTAAGTTTGAAGTAGTATTTTCACATTTCAGTGCATTTAAAGGAAGCCCACTTCTTTTAATAACAACATATTTAATTTTAATGATGATGAAGTTTTTGGCTTCTATAAAAATCCCTTTTAGAACATCGTATGTATTTAAATTATGTAGAGCTCCTTTAAATCTAAAATTTTATTAAGGTATTTAAGAAATACTGAAAAAATGTTGTAAATACTTTTGTTTCTCTTTGATATTCAGTCAAATATTATGTATTTTTTTACTTCTTACCTCAATATTGTGAAATGCATTTTGAACATTTCAGAGAAAAGAAAATAGGGCCGGAATTTATAAATCCAGTGTTAGCTGCAGTGCATGTGCAGCCCACAGGATATCGAGCATTACATAAGTTAATTGTCATCAACCCTACCATGGGGTGAGTGACTCCTGAAAAAGATGGAGTGTTATCCCAGAGAGACTAGTTCTCAGTTCAGATCCCAATCAAGAAAGGTCTCAGAAATCCTTCCTCTTTCAGGATGAACACTGATTAAGAAGGAAGAGCACATGTCACACACAGACCATGAACCCTGGGCCTGAAATATCGAGGTTAGAGAGAGGCCAACCCAGCAAGCATCCTGGAGCTAGCCAGCCCCTTGACTCAAGGCTTGGGAGGTATTCTGTCTTCTGAGAAATTAATTGATAAAGACTGAGATCTTTAATCGATATTTTGAAAAGAGAGCTGATGCTAGTTTATATATTGTGAACTGCAAAATGCTGCTGTTTCTATATGACAGATTACAAAAATACACCTCTTCTGCATTGTGTGGCTAGCAGAGGACAGGCTGGATTTCAGTCACTACTCTTCCCCGTCTCTACACCTCTGCCAAGATGAATGTTCTTTGCAGTGTATAGTCTGCACAACTGTGTATGGTTTGAAAACATAATAAGCAAAGACTACAACTTCTGAAACAAATTCTGAAGCAATGGCAGATGGCAGAGGAGGTGAGCAGTATGGACAGACAGAAACATCAGAGAGACCACAAAAAAAATCTGCAAATTAGCTCATAGTAGGCATTTACCTCTTGGTCATTCTGATTAAGAATTATAACCAGTTTATTAGGACTTGGAAACTTAGAAATACATTGTGTATCTTTTCTAGTTTGTTCCACTTAATAACAGGAATACGTTCTGAGAAATGCATCATTAGGTGATGTTGCGTGAACATCACAGAGTGCACTTATGCAAAACTAGATGGTATAAACTCCTACTGTAACTGTGTGTGCTGCTATACTTTTATATGACTGGTAGTGCAGTAGGTTTGTTTACATCAGTATTGCCATAAACACATAATAATGCATCCACTATGAGGTTACGACAGCTATGATATCACCAGGTGATAGGAATTCTTCAGCTCCATTTTAATCTCATGGGACCTTGTATAGGTGGTCCATCATCAACTGAAATGTCATTATGTGATACGTGACTGTATGTGTACGTGATTCTCATTATAGGGTGTATCATCAGTCATTCTCATTTAATCTTGATGCAGTTTGTTCCTCATGACTGTTACTTTAAAAATTCTGAGCCCAGAATATTCAAAATCAGATTTCCTCAGAGTAGAAGGATGTTTACACAAATAATCGAGGAATAGGAGGGAGTTAGGGGAAAAGGGGAAGAGGAGAGACATTCCAGGCAGAGAAAATCTTTTAGGCAAGGTGTAAAGGTGCACAAGAGTATGGAATCTTTTAGGAACTGAGTTTGCACCTGGATTAAATCTGGATGTTCCTGGAGATACTCAGTTGATTATGGCACATTCCCTGCTCTGGAGGAACTGGAAGTATTGTCACATTTACCCTATTTAATCCTCACGCAAATTTCATAAGTTAAATAGGAAAGATCTTATCAACACCTAACTCTAGGTAAGCTAAAATTGGACCTCAGCCTGGGAGGTGGGGAGCAGCTTGAGACTTTCAGCTAGAATAAAAAAGGTAAATAGGTTTTCCCTCCCTCCCCAGCCCAGAGCAGCAAAGGTTTTCTAAAAAACATTGTTATTATTATGATTATGATTGTTAATTATCAGTCAGTGAAGGTAGAGAAAGAGAGTACAGACAGGTCCTTTTATTTCTTTTTATTAGCAGTAAAAACGTGAAAAACCTTGCAAGGTGAGTTAATAGGAGGAGTGGAGTACAATGAAAATTGTGTAAGTGAGCAGATTAAAGTTGATTAAAGTTCTAATTATCTTCATATCTTTAAAGTTTATTGAAAAATAAAGTTTTACAAAACTGACACATTCTGCCAAGTGAGTTATCTGCTAACAACCATACACCTCTTTCCAGAACACTGGGCACAAGGCATACTTATAAAGGGACATTACCCCTGGTCAAGTGTCTGTCTTATTTACTCTTTTGTCCCTTGTCCCTAGCACAGGGTCTGTCAGTCATTCATTCAATGAACATTTATTGAGGACCTACTATATATGTCAGGCACTATTCTAGGAAATTAGGATACAGCAATGAATAAAATAGATAAGATTTCTATGACAATAGAACTTATGTTCTGGTGAAATAGTTCAATATTTATACAAATCAACACCTAAGATCCGTGTTATGAGAAAAATTAAACAGAGGATGTAATAATGATTAGATAGGGATGATTCAGATGTGAGGCTTCTCTCTTTGTGAAATTGATGTTTGAACTGATTCTTGAATGTCAAGTTTCAAAAGTAGGAAAAAGCTTTGCATGTCTTAAAGATGAAAAGAAGAATAATGGGGCTTGGTGCCGAATGGTCAAAAAGAGAGAAGGGGTGCACAGATGAATGGGAAAGATTCAGATGTGGTTATGTCAGAGAAGGGGATGAGGAATTAGCAAAAGTCTAAACCTGACTCACATTGCCACTGGGGTGTTTAATGCATCGTGCTGCTAATGTCTCCAAAAACTTATAGCATTACAAATATTTGTGCTTTAAAAGACACCAACAAGAAAGTGAAAAGACAACCTACAGAATGGGGAAAAATATTGGCAAATCATATATCCAATAAACGACTTGTATCCAGAATATGTAAAGAACTTTTACAACTCAATAGTAAAATGACAAATAATCCAATTAAAAAACAGGCAAGGATCTGCATAGACATTTCTTCAAGGCAAATGTAAAAATGGTCAATAAGCAAATAAAATGATGCTTGGCATCATTAGTTATCAGAGAAATGCAAATCAAAATCATGAGATACCCCTTCATACACACTAGGACGGCTAGAATAAAAAAGTCAGATAATAACAAGTGTTAGCAAGGATGTGGAGAAATCAGAATTCTTGTAAATTTATGGGAATGTAAATAGAAATGTTAAATGATGTAGCCATTTTGGAAAAAAGTCTGGCAGTTCCTCAAATAATTAAACATAGAGTTACTGTATGTACCAGCAATTCTATTCCTAAGTATACACCTAAGAGAAATAAAAGCATTTGCCCACAGGTAAACATGTACACAAATATTTCTAGCGGCATTATTCATAATAGCAAAAGGTAGAAATAACCCAAATGTCAGTCAACTGAATAAACAAATGAATAAATAAAATGTAGTATATTCATAAAATGGAATTTTATTTGGCCATTAAAAAGAATGAAGTACAGATCCATGCTACTACATGAATGAACTTAAAAACATTATGCCGAGTGAGAGAAGGCAATCACTAAAGACCACATTTTGTATGATTCCATTCATATTAAAATTTCAGAACAGGCAAATCTATGCAGGTAGAAAGTGGATTAGCAGTTGTTTAGGAGATGGGGAATATGGAAAGAAATAAGGGAGATAGCTAAAGGGTAGAGGATTTCTTTATGAAGTGAGGGAATGTTCAAAAATTAACTGTGGAAATGGTTGCACATACCTATGAATATATTGAACACCATTAAATTGTACACTTGAAATGGGTGAATTGCATGGAATTCTCAATAAAACTTTTAAAAATAACATTTAGAAAAAACTCCCCAAAGTCTAAGGGTACACTTCACACTCTCTGAGTTTTAGGTTCTTTAGGTAAAATTTAGTAATCCAGATCAGAATACCTTTGTGTCCAAGGGAGAATCATCAATGAAACTATTCTTAGAACACAAAGCTTTTCTTTCTAAAACACTGGAAAGGAACAACACCTTGAACACCATAGGAAACTCATAAATATCTAATTTGCACCACTGCATGATAAAAGCAGATTGCTTCTTCCACTCATTAGCAATACTTAAAAATATATTCTAGCTCTTTGCCTGCTAATTAGGATATTTACATTTGCTCTTTGCACCAACCCAAATAAGCTGTGTTTATTCTGAAGTTTTCTTTGCACCTCTGGTCCACCTGAACTGTGTTTGGAAAGCAGGTAGGTAGAAAGTTGTTCTGGGACAAACACAGTGCTGAAAAGTGTGAGAACTCATTTAAATTAGTGCATTTGGAGTCATGAATTTCGAAGTGAGTCTGGAGTTTGAAATCTATTTAAGTTTCCTAGATAATGGGAAATTAGCCACTATATTCTACTACCATTAGCATGTTCTTTGTCCTGAATATGACATTGCAGAGGTAAATTTTGAGCCCTTTATATTTTTTTAAGATAGGAAAAATCTTATTCTTCTTTGTACTCTCCACAAGTTAGTGTTTTTGTACATATGTGTTCAGTAAATTTAAATTAAATTTGAATAACTAGATTATTAAAGTTAGAAAGCAAAGCCAAGAAAATTTTTTAATTATTGAAACTAATAAGACTTATCACATTATAAATAGTATCAGTTACCTGTAGGTCTGGATAAACCTGGCAGCTGGCTTATAAAATTGATATTATTGGAACTAGGGAGTCTCCAGCTGCCAATCAGGAAGCCATGGAAATGATGGTACTATTGTAAGTTGAGACAAAAAGGAGATGGAAGATTAGACTTTTTCAATGTCTTTTAGCCTAGCCTTAGAAGACAAGACACCATCTGGTGGACACAAGCATTCAACTCAATATGCTAAAGATCTGTCTGGGTGGCAGAATAGTTTGCCAAACTTTACCACAGTTTGCATGAGATGCCTCATTTGCACCCTCTTATTGTAAGACAACGTTCCCAGGAGTTAAAGTCTCTGGGGTTGTGTATTTGCTAGTCATAGGAAACAAACTCACCTCTTCATTTTCTCTTTTCTTAACAATAACCTGTCACAAGATGCAACACATTTGTGTTAAGTCTATTTTGAAAGAGCCTGTTAACCCCTCTTTGGGAAAAAAATAAACAGTGATTTTTATTATGTATTTTTCTAAACTATCTTCTTTTCTGCCAACAAGCAGCAGAACCTATTTTCTCGTATTCATTCCCTCCATCTATCCAGGTGATATGAACGAGTATAAAATGTCCAAACGTCCTAAATGCAGTTTTGAATGTATGAGATATGCTTTGAAATCCAAAATGTAGGATACTGATGCCAATCTTTACCACACATATGGCTCTTAGCACTTTACAGCTCAATTTTCTGCTTAAAAGGGTGCTGCTTATAAACCAGCAAATACAGCAAGTGACTAATTAGCCAAATTAATGAGGGCTTGTTTACTTGAAGTCCCCAGTGCCCTTGGAACTTGGGATGTTTCATTATTACAATCTGCAAGTGGTTTCCTCCAATTAATTTTTAACATACGGCTCTTGCCTCTTCTCAGTAATATGTAATATCCTAATACTTCAGAGAGGTTTGCAAGCATTAACTCCTTAATCCTCATAGGGAACTACTGGAAGACTGAAACAAAAAGGAATCATATTGCTTTTTTGTCAACACTGCTTTTGGCATACTTTACAAATTCTAGTTTATAGGTCTAGAAGAATTGGTAAAGAATAATGATTAAAGTCTATCCTGAGAAAAGAATAGAAAGGAAGAAACACATGTAGACATGTAAGGAAGTGCTTTTTGCCACAGAATGAATGATAAATTAAAAAAATTAAATTTTATAAAATGATCTGATTAGAGACTAATTCAAATCTAACTAGGCACATACGGGCATGTATCCAAAGCACATTCAGAAGTGATGTGTGGATGGATCTAGAGCATATATAGAATTGAGATGTACATTTAGAACACATTCAGAAGTGAAGGGCATGTGTGATGTCACAGAAATAGTGAAGTAGAGAGCTCTAAGAATTGGTCCCTTCACTGGGACCAACCACTAAGCTGGTAAAAAATAATAGAGTCATGGCTTTCTTTTTAGAACTCTAGAATCTAATAAAAACCTTACAATAAGCAGGGTAGAACTCAATGAAGAAAGAAATTGTTAAATTCAGTGTTTTAGGAAATTTCTATCAGATCACTGACTGTTAGATATAAAACAGAGACTTCAGTTATCAAAAATGACAAGGAAGACAGGCTTTGTAAAAATACTTTGGAAAAGTCACTTAACAAGTGAATGACTAAATCCCTCAGCAATTAATAACAGCAAATCCTAGAGAGGGAGAGAATTTGATCTCCAGAGTTATGATATTATAATGTTCAAAATGTCAACAAAATTTTTAACAAAAATTTGCAGGGCATACAAAGACTCAGAAAATTATGGTATATTCACAGAAAAAAAGAAATTGACAGAAAATATCCCTGAGCCACCTCAGACATTGGATTTACTAGACAAAGACTTTAAACCTAAATATCTAAATGAAAGCATAAATAACAAGCTAAAAAAATTAGAGCAATGTATGAACAAATAAAAGATATTAACAAATACATATATTATTATTAACAACAACCAAAAGGAAATTCAGGAGCTGTAAAGTACAACAGCTGAAATAGAAAATTTACTAAAAGGATTCAATAGCAGATTTGAGCAGGCAGAAGTAATAAACAGCAAATTTGAGGATAGAATAATTGAAATTAACCAATCTGAGAAGCAGAGAGAGAAAAAAATGAAGAAAAATGAACATAGCCTAAAAGATTTATGGAACTTCATAAAGTATACCAACATACATATTATGGGAATTGCAAGAGGAGAAGAGAGAGTGAAAGGAGAAAGAGTAATATTTGAAGACATAATATCTGAAAAATTTCCAAATTAGATGAAATATGTGAATCTACACATCCAAGAAGCTCAACAAACTTCAAGTATTATAAACTCCAAAGAGATTCACATTCACTGAGACACTTTTAAAAAAATGAAACTATCAAAAGCTAAACACAAAGAATCTTGAGAGCAGTAAGATAAAAGTGATTCATCACATACAAATGATCCTTAATAAGAACAACTGACTTTGCATCAGAAAGTGTGGAGGCCAGAGTCAAGGGTGACGTGTTTAAATTACTGATAGCAACAAAAATAAAGTAAACCAAGAATTCTATGTCTAGCAAAACTATAATTTAAAGATGAAAGGAATTAAGACATTCCTCAATAAAAAAATAAGCCAAGAGAGTTAATTGTTAGTGACCTGCTCTATAATAAATTCTAAAGGAAGTCCTTCAAGCTGAAATAAAAAGGAGCTAGATAGTAACTTGAAGCCATAAGAAAAACTAAAGAACTTGGGTAAAGGTAACTACATAGATAAATATAAAAGCCAGCATTATTATATTTGTGGTTTGTAACTTTTGATTTCCTGTATGTTTTAAAAGACAACATAAAAGATTTATACTAATAAAATAAAAATTTATGTTAATGGGTGCACATATATAAATATGCAATTTGTTACAATAAGAACATAAGAGGGCAGAGAGTGTAGAAGCAAAGTTTTTATATTCTGTTGAAGCTTATTTGGTATCGATTTAAATTAAATTGTAATAGTTAGTATGTTCATTGTAATCCCCAGGATAATGATGGAGAAAATAGACAGAAAAAGAAATAAGTAGGAAATCTAAATGGTACACTATAAAAAAAGAATCAAACACAAAAGAATCAAAGGAATTGAGAAACAAATAATAATATAGAAAGCAAAATAACAAAATGGCAGAAATAGTTCTTTCTTATCAGTAATAACTTTAACATAAATGAATTAATTTTACCAATTAAAAGATAGACTGTCAGAATAGAAAAAAGTTAGCCAATCATATGATTTCTACAACAGGAGGTTGCAGTGCGGTGCACATCTATATGGAGCACATTCAGAAGGGCGGCACACATCTGGAGCACATGCAGAAACAGTGTGCATGTCTAGAATACACATAGAATGAGATCCATATCTAGGCCACGTGCAGAAAAGAAGTGAACATCTCCAGCACATTCAGAGGGGTTGATGTCAATGATTAAATTCTAGTTCATTTGAAATTTTTCAGTTCTACTTTTACTTAAAACTTCAATAAATTTAATGGTTCTATCTTTGTATTTTGACAATTGACAATCTTGTATATTTGAGGCTACGCTATGTATGATATTGAGGTTGGAATAACTTTAAAAAAAGAGAGAAGGGTGTTTTTTCCCCCTCTACCAACTACCAAGATGATATTTCTCAAATATGGCAATAAAATAATTGGGATAATTTACATTGAGTCTGTGGAAAAGATTTTATGAAAAGGAATAGTTGATGCCTTGAAATTAATGGAAACATTAAGAACAAAAGAAAAAATTCAGCATCAGTACATGACAGTTATTCATTTAGAATATAGAGGGTGAGTTTTGAAGTTGCCTTTGATGAAAGGGAGCCTGGATGATAGGCTTGGGAGAAGAAAGGGATATTCCCGGTGCAGGGACTAGGTTAAAAAAATATGTTGAGTAGAAAATGACTTTGGAGGCTAGGAAAAGAAGGGACACTATTACAGTCCAGCTCTTTACTTGGAGTGAGTGATAAACTCAGGTTCTTGGGAAAAAAACCCAATATTTCCACCCCTAAGTATTTGGAGTTCTACCTAACACTGAAGAAGATAATAATAAATTGTTAGTTGCTTAATAACCCTCTTTCCTCCAACTATTTGATGCTTTATCTTCTCAAGATGTTCCTTTATCAAAACACTTTGATGACTGAGTCTCCATTGATAAAGGTATAAAATTCAAATTTCTTGGATTCAAGATCTGTCACAATCTTGCTCTTGTTCTTTGCCTTTCCACACTCCTCTCTTTTCTTTTCTTTACTTTTTTATTTTTTTAGTCTTCTACTTCTCAGGGAATGAGTTGGCTAGAATTAATAAATTTTACATATTTTTGATAATTCCACTGTCTTAGAAAAGTAGGTATTTGGATATTATGATTATTTGAAGACAAAAATGACTTAAGAGTGTTCTGAGCCTTTCTCATTGTCTAATCTATAAAAAAGGTATGAACATTGCTTGCACAATTCCTTTGCTTTTTTAGCTTTGCCTGCACAGCCATCAAAGGAGCATTCTGCTATTTCCATAGCATATTTTTTGGGTTTGTGATACCAAATGAGAAAGACAGGTGGAAAGGGTAGACTGACCAGAGTGCTCAGACTAAGTATGCAGGAGGAGATGTTTTAGAGAGTTTTGAGGAGAGTGGCACTAGAAGTGTTCCAAGGTTTGAGGAAAATAAATGGGAGAAATTAATGTTCTAAAAAGTGAGTATTATATGTTCTTCAAATACAATCCAAAATGGTTGAGTGATTTTGAAATTACTCTGGTTGCTGAACAGAGTTCTGTTAACTGTGCACTGTTGAGAATGAATCACATAGGTCCTGATTTCAACAGGCCTACATGGATGACCATGATCTGGAAATGAAGTGAACATTAGGTAGAATCTGGATTTAAAGGCACTGACACTAGTCCTTTTCCAATCTTATTTCTGAGTCAAATTTTTGTTTTATTTAGAGTTCTTTCAAAGTCAACTTTCAAGACTCAGCTCTAACATGACCTTCTCAGTAAAACCTTTTCCCGATGTTCATTTCTCTAGTGGAATTGACTCTCTACCTTTGGGTCATTTCTTCCCTGTATAGGTTTCTCTCATTTCATGTATAGCACTTGGCTGAATTTATTTGTCTCTCTTCAACTGACTGTGAGTTATTTGAGGGCAGAAATCATCTTTGTATCCCCAAACCCTAGCACTGCACCAGGCACAATGTAGACATTTAATTGCACATGTGTTGAATAAACAACTTCTTAGCCATTATTCTTGTGTATTGTTTCTCTCCATTTCCATATCTACATGCCACTGACTGGTGAATCTTGCTAAAGAACAAAAAGATACACAGTAGCTCCACGTTATTAAAATGAGAGTGCAAATTCATTAGTGTAGCATTTAAAGTTCTTGGTAATATAACTTTAAATTATTTTTCAGGCATTTTCTCTCTTCAAACCTTCTATGTTCTATCCAAATTGAGTAACTTGTATGTTTTACATTTTTTTCAAAATATTTCTTTTCAGTAGGAAGGAAGAACCTTATCAAATATCTCAGCATGTCCCCTGCCAGCCCCAGAATTTGCACTTGTGATTGTATAGTAAGGAGAGCTGGGACAGAGGGATAGAGACAAAAGATCACATAAGAGGATGTAAGCTTAAGTTATTGTGAATGTTCTCATTTCTATGTTAGGCAAAAAGATCACTGGTGTTTATTATATTTTAAACAAGCAAGCAAGCAAACAAACACAGAAAGCCACATAGAGCAATGATGAAAGTGCGCCATAAAAATCAAGGGTGTGATTAATTCAATTCCATGAACTTGAAATAAACAAAAGAGCAGCTGGGAATTATAATGGGGGGAAAAAAGACTACAAGTAGTATATCCCAAGCTGCTTGTCTTCCCCTCTTGCATATCTGATATTCTTTCTGCTGCCTTCACTTGTGGGACAGTCACGAATAATAGTGGATAATGTTTTTAAAATTTATGTTTCATGCCTAGATCCACATACAAAAAGGTTTCCAAGTTTTCTGTGGAGGATTTCTCAAAAATGACTTCTTGTAGGTGGCTCTCAAGCTTTAGTGTGCCTATGAATAACTTGGGGTTACTTGTTTATTTAACATTTTGAATTTCTGTACCCATCTCCCATAAGACATTCTAATTTATTAAGTTTGTTTGCATGATTCAAGAATATGATTTTAAATAATCACACTTGGTGTATTTTAATATAGAAGGTCCAGGAAACATAATGTTATTATATTACTTTGGTCAGGCTTTTTTTGGAATATCAGGTCAAGCCACAGACTTTTCAGTTGCGGAGATGTACAATGACACTAAAGACACTCTCAGGAAGAGCATCAAAAATTGTTAGAGTAATAGAACCATTGATTTAAGGACTTTACCAGGTTTAAAAGATCTAAATGTGCCTAATCCTTAAAGTCTAGCTCAGCAACAACTAATGGGAGATGTAATAATGCTCTACAAACATTTGAGTGGCATAAATATCAAAGGTGGAGAGAAATTATTTAGGTAATTAGAGGACAGTATAATTAAGAGTAACTAAAAATGACCTCTGGGCTGAATCTAGGATTAGCTTTCTGAAAGCAAAGTGATTGAACTTCAGGGTAGACTCTTGACAAAAGTGATAAATAGATAGAGATAAATGTGAGGAAAAAATTGATCCACAAATGAGTTGATTTTACTTTTACTTAAGGCACTTGTGAATAAGAATAAGAGCTCCCTAATTTTTTCCAGTCTCCATTTTTTTCTTGTGGTACCCATCTGAACCTCTCTCCCATCTGCTCTCATACTTGACATTGGTAAATTCTGATTGATCCTTTTTTTCTCTGGGAACATCACAATAATTCTCCAAATCTTTTTTTTTATTCTTTAACTATTTATTAAACACTTACTTTTAAGTACCTTTCAATCATCTCTTAAGTCTAGGCATTGAGTAACAAGAAAAACCAAGGCTCTGTCTTCAGGGAGCTTATATCTTAGAGGATTACTGATTATGGGCTGAGTGCTTTTGTCTGTCTCTCATCCTCCCCCCGCTCCACAAAAAAAAAAAAAAAAAAAAAAAAAAAAAAAAAAAAAAAAAAAAAAAAAAAAAAAAAAAAAAAAAAAAAAAAAAAAAAAAAAAAAAAAGATTCCAGAGAGCTCTCTAGCCCTCTTTGTGCCAAATGAGGACACAGCAAGAAGTAGGAAAACTTCATATGGAAGACACAGTATATGAGACATTGAATCTATGGGTGCCTTGATCTTGGACTCCAGCCTTCAGAACAGTGAGAAACAAGTGCCTTTAGTTTGAACCACCCAGTCTATGAGATTTTTGTCCAAGAAGCCTGAACTAACTAAGATATTCATGGAATCCCACTTGCCATGTTTCTAGCTAAAATTTATTAATTTTTTTCCAGCTGATGAGTAGAACACAATAGTTCTTGGTTGTGAGCTAACCCCACATGACAGGTAGCAGGGAGAATACCATGATGGTGGAATGCAGTATGAACCTTGTCGCAATCCTTCTTTCCAACCTGTCTGACTCACCTCCACCATGGCCTTTTGTTATTAACTCAGTTGAATTTTCGCCATTCACTCTAGCAAACATGCAGAATTTACAAATTCTCTTTCATTGGCATTGCCTCACCAACAGGGAGTTCTACAGGGCAAGCAAAGCTGGTCCACTTCCCTGGGCCTGAGTTCTGCCCTCACAGCTGGCAATTACTGAGTAGACATGACAACTACCGAGTAAGAAAAATACCCACACAACTAGTGAACTTAGTACCATCTCCCAGCCAAAAAACTATACTATTCTTCCTTCTTCCAGACTTCTTCTCCTTTCTACCTCAGGCTGCAAACTACTCTTTTGTGGTTTACTCTTTCAAGGCTGATATTAACTTAGAAACAAACAAACAAACAAACAAAAATATACTTAATTTTACCCATATACAAATGTTCTAGAGAGGGAGGGTAGTGGGTACAGATTAGGTTTGGTAATTTCCTGGTAAGCCAACATTTGCAGGCCCTGACAATTTTCTCACATTATTTTCTTTTATTTTCATTACAACTGCATGTAACTCCCACTTCCTACAGCTGGTGAGAACATGGAACATGCCACTTAGAACTTTATCTCTTATGATCTGTGGGTTCTTTTCCATCCTCTAGGTGGAAAAGACAAAATAACCAAGGCATAGTTGTTAAACCATTTTTTTCCAAATATGTTTTCTGGATTGAACTTAGAACTGTGATCATTTTGATTGAATGAAAGTATTTAGCTGCCCTCTTTGAAGAGACACATGCAGATATTTCAAAGTGATTAATGAGTCATGGAGAGCCTTTCCAGGGTCATCTTCTCTGAAAATTTTTATAAACTGCATGGGAAAGATCAATTATATTCCTAAATGTAAGTAAAAAACAACAGCAACAACCTCTAGAAACATCCTGTTTGTTATGGTAGCTGTTGCCCATATGTAGCTATTGAGCACTTGAAATTCAACTAGTTTGAATTGATATGTGCTGTAAGTATGCAGTACATACCAGATTTCAAAGAATAGAGGAGGATGTAAAATATCTCACTAATAAATTCTTACATTACTTTTATATTTTGGATACATTGGGTTAAAATATATTATTAGGATAAGCTCACTTATTTCCCTTTACTTCTTAAATGTGGCTCCAGAAAATTTAAAATTACATATGTGCTTGCATGTATTTCTATTGTACAGTACTAGTCAGAAGAAACATATCTAGGAATATGTGCTTCTAATTAAACACACCTTACATTTCTACATTTATTATTTTTTTCTGGGACTGCTTTTATCTTGTCTGTCTTAGAATGAAACTGCCACCTTTGCTTTAAAAACATCTGGCATGTAACACCCAGGCATAATTATTTTTTAGCTACAAGCATGTTGCTAGAGGAGCAAAGTTATAAAATAATAAAGAACAACTTGAGCTAATAACTTGTATATGAAAATAGCTACATCTTCATTGTGGGAACCACAAGGCACCCATACTGTTTCATTGCACACACAAATCCCTTTTATAATGATGCTTTTTCATTCAGTTGGCATGCTTTTATTATTATTAATACAACAGTGAAAACTCCATACATACCAAGGTAAAAGCTTCTATTTTGGGTAATCAAGCCTATAAATCTTGTGACTGCTCAGATATAGCCAATTAACTCCCCTTTCTCAGAACTGCAGTATACCAGATGGTGCAAAAAGAGTGGCCACATATTTCTTGCAATGTTTCTGACTGAGTGACATAGTCACAAGAGCCATGGAAACTGGTTGGGAGCTATAAGTGTTTCAGTTGCCCAAAACACTCATTTTAAACTCTAAGAAAAGTTTATATTTTAAAAAAATGTTCATTTAATAACATGTCTTCATTAACTATGTCAAAGGTACTCGTCAGACACTAAGAGTCCTTCATGGTCCACTAGCAGACCTCTTATTTAACCATGTGATGCCCTATTGTTTGACAACAAAAGAGTTTTTTTTTTTAAATAAATAAACCAGGAGTAATATTTTAAAAAGAACTCTAGCCGCCTTTCATTCTTATTCTATGATAATACTTTCTTGTTTTGCCTATAACACCAAGCCATGTTGTTGTTGTGTGTGTTTATGATGGGCTGTAAGCATGAGAAAGAGAAGCAATCTGTAGATGACATACAGTGAGCTAATAGGTAAAGTGGAGTTGACCTGCGTGATCATATTTTATTTTCACTTACTGTTTTTTTAATCTTTATATTAATATTCTTGGTTATAATGTTTAAATGGTTTGTTTGGTGCTACCTAAATATTTATTGAATTAACTAGTTATATCTCTAAGGTAAAATATATACTTTGAAATTTCCAAGGTCAGGAAATCATACTTCATGATCAGATAAATTTTGGCTTGAGTGTATGTGTGTGTGTGTGTGTGTGTGTGTGTGTGTGTGTGTGTGTGTGTGAGAGAGAGAGAGAGAGAGAGAGAGAGAGAGAGAGAGAGAGAGAGAGAGAGAGAGAGAGACATCTCCTCAGAACATCTGGGATCTTGGTTTTGTTGAATTAAAATGTGCCCCATGATTTTAATGTTGTTTCTTAAGCTGTGTTTTTAGATAGTGGTTTTTGAATTTACAATGGCATACTTTTGAAGTGCTTATATGTGGTTTAAAACCTTAAATAAAAAAACTGAGAAAAATTTCATATTTGTAAACTTTTCATGCAATCTTATTTCTTGTCCCCAAATCTCCTCCATAAAATATGTGGATTTCCATTTCTATTTGAGTTGTTTATCATTCCTACAAATGATAGCTGACCTTTTCATAAATTTATTTCTGGATAAAAATGATGACCTAGAAGATATTTCACCAAGTACAATTCTGTCAGAACCTGATAAGTGGAGTCCAAAAAAATCCAATCCTGCAAAATGAAGTTTCCAGATATTGTGAAGTTAATGAAATAAGAGGGGCGAGCCTGTTCAGCTTGCTGCCACACAGTTCTGCGATCTGGCTGAGGAATCTAAATCTGTATGCATGCCAGCTGCAGTGAGATGCCACCTAGCCATAGTTGTCCTCTCTAACTGACTATCATTGACATCGATCCAGTGTCCTGTGGAAGGCTGGAAATTCTAGGAAAACAGCAGCAATCCCAGAAATCTTCTGTTGAATTTGTGCCCATTTCATTGGCCTCATCTGGGGAAGTCATGCCAGGATAACTCCAGAGACCCTGGGACTGACCTCCCTACTTTCCAAGAAGAGGTTACCTGCTGCCTCCAGCGAACACCCACTTCTCCTTCACATTCCTGCTCCATCCCTTCCCTCCCCACCAGAAATGAGAATAGAGTTTGGTAGCAGGAAGGAGCACAATTGCATTACATCTGAGATTTTGTCACTGTGGGGCCTGTTAATATGGGGTGTTGCTGATAATTTTGTTATTTGCAATGGAATGTCAGGAATGAATTTGGCAAAAACTGCACCCTCCGCTTTCATGAGAAGTTCTAGATTTTAGTTCCCAAGTATTTTCAGCTCATGCTTATAGATGATTATTAAATATGTAGATTTTACTTATTTTCAAATTTGATTTCTTTATTTAGCTGAGAGATTTTAACTTTATTAGAACATACTGTTGATATTTTACTAAATTTCTGTTTTGTTTCCAAAACTGTTTGAAACCCCCTTAGCTTTTGATTGATAAAAAAGGGGCAATTCATTTGCTGATTACAGATGAAATAACATCTACTTTTCAAACATTAGGTAAATCTCACGTGAAAGACCTCTTCTCCTTTTCCAGATACCTATGGCATTTGATTTGAAAAAATTGTACTGCATTTGAGTCTTATCTCTCCTACTGG
Organism: Macroglossus sobrinus; assembly: GCA_004027375.1. Taxonomy (NCBI): domain Eukaryota; kingdom Metazoa; phylum Chordata; class Mammalia; order Chiroptera; family Pteropodidae; genus Macroglossus; species Macroglossus sobrinus. Next base: position 251,414 of record PVKZ01001905.1, on the reverse strand, counting down.
AACATAAAAAATTATCATTAATGACTGATTTAAGTCATCTTTGTATACTTCACAGTACATACAGTAGGCCTTTAATAAATGTTAAAAAAGAAAGAACATGCACACACACAGTGCTTGTAAAATGTTCTGCAACAAACAAACAAACAAGTTAAAGACAAGACATTAGTCCTAATCATAGCTTCTCAATCTCCTCCAGCCTGAGTGTATACGCAACTATGAATGTAGGTTGCTAAAACATTATGTGTTCATGCATAACATACGTGTTTCACAGAGAGCCAAAATGTTTTTCAGCCTCCTTTGTCACTTAACTAATTTGAATATCTGATCCAGGCTTTGGAGATTGAAGTCAGCTGATTTCTTGGTGCTGTATAAGAAATGGAGCTGCAGTCATAGCCTCAATACGTTTTCATTCCAGTTGCATGAGTCTATCAAGAAAGATAGCTTTTTTTGAAGGCAAGTTTACACTATTCTCAGTTGTTGAAACATCCAATACTCCAATCAGAACTTTGGAAATTTTCCCCAAAATTTAAACACTTTGAGGTGCTATAGAAAGGTCACCTTCTGTATGGTAAAAAACAAAACGACAGTAGACAGTGGTTTTGCTTAGCATCTTCTACCACTCATATTTCAATCACACTGTGCTCAATAAGTCAGAATCTTAAAGCTAATGAGATTGTCTCTTCAAATCCTAAATGTGTAATAGTCACAAATTTAATTTTTTGTCTGGATCCTTAGATTGAGAGTCATGGAGTAAATATATTACTGGGTTGGGGAAGAGGGTGATTTAGGAGGAGTTTAAATAAAAATGTAGATTCTAAACCAGGGTTTAGAGATGGACCTCAGAAGAACACTGAATCCATTCATCTTTTATGCAGAATAATTTGTGGATGCGCCTATATGTACTGTTTAGGGGGCGGACGCCAGCTTTCATCAAACTCTCAAAGGAGTTCAAAGAATTGAAAAACTCTAATTCAAGGAACTTAGCTTAGCAGGCACATTCTAATGATTATTTGAAAAAGTTAAAGGGTAATGTCCCTAGAATTCTTTGTTGATGATCAAAACATTTTTTTGTGAGCTTTTGGTTAATGTTGTTTTCCTCAATAGACAGAAGTTCTATTGCGTATTTTTGTTGACACACAGCTTAGCCGGTGCTCAGTAAGTAACTCTGAAATTCTATAATCCTGGCCCAGGAGCTTGGGAATAGAGGGGCATGGGGTGGGTCACAGCTTGGGAAGGTGGCCTTCAGAAGAGTAGCTAAGGAATCTGAGGGCAAAACTGTCCCCCTTCCCAGATTCACAGGGGATTTTCAGGAATGGCAGCCTCAGAATGGTAGTGGTTCTGGTAATTTCCTAATCTACTATTTGATCCTCGATCCCATTAGGAATTTGGTGATATGAGAGGTGAGAGCTTTCTTTTTTCTAAGACAAAAAAGATGAAGCTGGGAAGAAGGCATCATGTGCAGCCTTGATCAGCCCTTTAAGCCACCCAGACACCAAGAATAGAAGGTCTGACTGGCCTGGGTCTGGTTCCTGAACTGACTCTGCCTCATCAGCTATACACCTCATAGCCTCTGCTCCTTATTTTGGTTACTCACCCCAGTGCTTCTACTCTAGCCACATATCTTTGGACTCATGTATCCTTACATGAGTAGAACTTCCAGCCAGTGGTACAGCCTGGTGGACAGGACCCAGCGATACTCCACCAGAACCTATCACCATAGCCCATTTCACCACATACCCTAGTCAGACAAAGACTCATGGCCATCCATTCAATTTAGCACTCATAGTAGGCTCATGCTGAGAAACGTTCCATTTGGACTTCATTAATAAAGAAACAGGGACCTGAACAGGAACTGGATTGCTGGAGGCCACTGTGGGTGGCACAGTAACAGAACTATGGTAAACAACAGTTATATTATCCATATCTTATATTCAATTTTCCTAAATTTTGTACTGCAGGGAAATCCAGTGTAGTGCCCTATAAATTATTCAATAGCATCTGTTGCTTACCTCTGAGTACAGTGAGTTTTGAATTACATCGCTCAAGAGTGAAATGCTTGCACTAGCACAAGTGTCCAAAAGAACCACTCTCTTAAGAGGAGGCTCTGGAGAAGCCTATGCTGTTCCAACTGGCTGTGGTTTCCTCCTATATTTGGTTTGGTGGAATAATTTTCTTTGTCCTGAGAGAAGTAGCAATTTGATTATAAAGGGGCATCTTTTGCTTCTCTGGGAGGTGGGAGGTGGTTCTTCAGGGTCAAGAGCAGCTCTAGCTTGATGGGGTATAGCTGTAATGCCCAGGCTCTTATATGGTGTTCCCAGCAAACCAGACCTGGAGACAATGGTTTAAGTCAAGTAGTTTATTTAGGAGGTGATCCTTGGACACACTGGAAAGCAAAAAAGGAAAGCTGAGAAAGTGTTGTTGCTGTGGGCAGCTGGGGCTCAATCCCACTGGGGATCCCCGGAGATACCGTGGAGCTACTTTTATTGATCCAAGGGCTAAGAAACCTGGTGTGGTTATCCTCTGACTTCTGTCCCTTATCAGTTTAGAGCCACTCCTGAACCGTCTGGCTTGCTCTGAGCCCAGGCGAACTCCTCAGCCAGAGAACACCATCAGTGGAGACACAGGAAGTGGTAAGCCTGTATGGGGACTGTTTGCAGAGGACTCTGGCATGGGTTGAAGGCAGAGGACCTCTTGATGCTGTCTAAAACCACATGAGGGAGAACTTCTACTAGGCTGGCTCTCCCACGCTCACATACCTTCTGCCTCTTTGCATCAATAGGAGGCAGAACTGTCATTCTACTGCTGATGGAGATGCATAGTGGTGGAAATGCATCAATGGAGTGTGAGAAACTGGGCCTAGGCCTTGGACCTCAGGCTCTGTGGCAGGACAGCGAGTGAGGTAGCAGAAGGTGGGAGGAGATGGAGGTGATACTGTCAAGGAATGCCAAAGCACAGACATTGATAGAGATGGTGACTTGTCTTCCTAGCTTATTATCACCATATTGCTCACAAGTCCTAGTGAAGGGCTGGTAGCCTGGACTAAGTCCCTGGCAATGTCACCCTCTTCCACACATCCCCCTCAGGTTGTGCTTTTCATGACATTGCTCTTCTTGGCCATGATGATCTCTTTAACCAGATTTCCCTGTATTACCAGGGACAGAGGGAACAAAGAATGGGTTATAAAGGTAGAGGCTGTTCTGTGATTTATTGCTGGCTTGGCTCTACCCTGCAGGACAAGGTCTTGACTGCGTTGTGTTCTCTGAATTGAACTGCATTTTATCCAGGTAGTTTCAGGCAAGGAAAACAGGCATATGCTCAGCTGAATTCTGGCTTACCCATGCAGCTTGTCAACTAACAAAGTTTATTCAGGTTCTTTAATAAATTTGTACGAACTTTTTTGCCCTCCAAAATTTTAACTAGGAATCAAATAAAAGTGGACTTTGTCAGCAATGTTCATGCTTCTTGTTTTAGGTTAAATGTATAAGGTGAATCAAGGAAATGGAACCGAGTATGCTAGTTTCAGTCATCAAAACTACCACTTACATTTTTCCCCCTTTCCCACTCATTCTTTGCCTCTTTCTTCATGTACTTCTCTTCATTTCATTCTTAATTTAGTGATGATTTCAAATAAGATATTTAGAACAAGTGCTGACACATAAAGCTAGAGTTCCATGTCACTTCTCTCCCTCCACCAAAAACTAGACTAGGTATTTCTTTTAAAATATAACTTATAACAATTCAGCCCTAGGACATAAGAATATAAAAATATTCCTCGCCCTAATTTTAATTCAGGTACACAGTGCATAGTAAAATGTTCTTGGAAACTAGACAAAAATTAAAGTAATAAGAGCCGACCGTGCCTTTGCTTGTATATTATGTCTTATACATTTCAGCCCTTCTGACTGGCTTCATTTTAACTAACTGAGAAAATATAATTTGCAAAAGATGGTTTCCAGTGTTCAAAGTCAACTGAGACCGAGCTGGTGTTCAGTAATTACAGCCTTGCAATTTCTAGGAGAGTCCATCCCCACCAGACCTGCTGTCTCATGTCCCCATTTGTAACATTGTTCATTATATTCAACCTACTGCTATCACTCTGGAGCTTTCAAACGTATTCTGGGGGCTATCTTGCTGTAGGACACAGATAATGAAATAGTTAGATGTGACTCGTATTATAATCACCTCACCTAACCCCCATTTAGCTTGAAAAGTAGACTTAATAAAAGCAGGAGTGAAAGGCACTTTATGTTTTTAATAAGAAGTCTCACATGGTATTACCTGCTGTTTTTCATTGTGTGTCTCGTCTCATGGTTTTCCTTTGAGATACATGATAGAAGAAAGCCAAGCACATCTCTTAATCTTAAAGCACTTTAGGAATCTATTGCAGTAATCTACCAAAATCGATCAATAACTTCAAGCTAACAGGGCTGGTTTTAAAGTACATATGTATACGATATAGACAGTCACATTCGTTCACTACCAGATAAAGGCCATCTTATGTCCAAAAATCTAGAGGATTCCACTGTATAATAATTTAATGTTTTGTTTGCAAAAGATAATTATAAAACTCTCATTCCATCTCCTGCTCTGATGGGCTCAGGATGAATTTAAAATGGATTAAGAGGAAATGGATAAGACGTTCTGTATTGCTGAACTCTGCACGGAGTCATGATATGCAAACAGTGAGCAGAGCTCTGTAACTACTAAATACACACCGAAGAGATGACAGGCTCAGATGTGAGAATGCCTGGATCTGCCAGAGAAAAGGGCTCCTAAAAATAGTGCTAACAATTTACAGAAGAGAAAATCTGACGGGGGTATAAAAATCTTTGAAGGCAGAGCTGCTTGGAACTGGATGCTGTAAACATATTCATGATGTTATATTCAGAGAGGCATCTATTTTCTATGCATTAATCTCAGATGAGAAAATTATAAGTCCTCATTTCTAGATGGGGCTTTGTCACTAATTAGCTCTGTGACCTTCGGCAAAGCACAATGCCTCTTCAGGCGTTATCTATGAAATGGGTCTGTTAAACTGAGGGTTGCTGCTATGTGCGAAAAGATTCTGGCAGGTTAAATATTCAAGAATGTTTCTAATTTCAACCTAATTACAATGCAAAATTGATTTTTTAATACATAGGGTCTGCATTTCTTTAAAGATTATTGGCACCTTTTTATTTTATGTCACCAGATTTTTTAAAATAAAAAAGCAATATATGCTCATTGTAACAAGTCAAATAATATAGAGATATAGAAAGAAAACTTTTGAACTTATAAATCTCTCCCAAATTTTCCTCTAAAATGACCCCCTCCTACCCCACCTAAGGTACTTAGTGTTAACAGCTTGATATAAATTACTCCATTGTTTTCACCATACTTTTAATAGATACTCATATGTAGGTTGCCTTTAAATCTGTTTTTGATTAAAATAACATCATTTTTTAAATGCTTAGGTTAAGGATAGGAATGCTCTAGTTCACAAGCCAAATATGGCCATGATAAATGTATTGTTTGTGGTTATTTGTTCAGTAGTTCTGACAGAGCTAAAAATATTTATTCTCTACCCCTTTAAGAAAATTTTGTCAGCTCTTTTCAATATATGTAGTTCTACCTCCTTGTTTTTAAAAAGTTGCATAATATTCCATAGACTGGATATTCATCATCAATTGGCTCAGGGAGTTGAAAAGTCCAAAAGAGCATCAGCTTCAGGTACTGTTAGATCCAGGCACTGAAATTATGTCTTCAGTAGTCTGTTTCCCTTTGGTTCTTATTTCAGCTTTTTCTCTGTAAGCCTAATTTTCAGGAAGTCTTTTCTAATTTACTGACAAAATGGTCATCAGAAGTTCCATTTCTAAATCTCATTCTGTGGTGCTAAGATCTCTTTTCTTTCCCAGTAGTTTTATTAGAAGTCCCGGGTGGGACTTTCATTGGCCTGGTTGTCCATCCCTGAACCAATCAATACAGCCAGGGGCCAGTATTCTATTGGCCAAGCATAGCAATATGCTCCCCTCTCAACTTCGTAGCATGAGTCTAGCCTTGCCAATACATGTGGGTTGAAAATAAATGTGATTATCCAAAGGATAACTGAGATGAAGTTATTGAAAAAAGGATTGAATACCAAGAGCTTGAGACAACAAATGCCCACTACAAGCACAGATTTCCAAGAGTGCTTTGGTAGGTTAGATATTTATAGTTTTAAAATTTCAGTAAACATTGCTGGAGTATTTTCCAGAGTGTTTGTTGTAGTCGATTATAGTCAATTTCATCACTAGTTCTCGAGGGTGTTGTTTCTGTATTGTCACCAGTACTAGTTATTAGAACAAACATTTTTCTTATTGATTTTTGAAAAATAGCATCTCATTGTTTAAATATTGATTTTTGAAAAATAGCATCTCATTGTTTAAATATGAATTCCAATGGCTACTAGTAAAATTATCTTTTCATAACCTTATCGGTAATATGTTTATTTTTATATGAAATATTAGTTTATATCATTTACTCATTTCTTGTTGTATTACTTGTCTTCTTATCATATATAGAAGCTCTGAGTATATTAGGGATACTAATCTTTGTCCATCTTACATGTTGGAAATCTTTTTTCATCAATTGTTTGTCTCTCGACTTTTTTTATGGTATCATTTACTACATTAAAAAAGTATATGTTAAGCTCTGTGAAGGAGTCTTTCCAAAAGTAGAAATAAATTTCAGTCTCACTGGATTGAGACAGATGGGTAAAAGTATTTATTGAAAATTATTTATCTTCATAAATATAGTAAAAATACTAATCTTCAGAAGTTGCATGATTTAGGGCATGTAAACAGAGCACCACCCAGGTTGCTCTATTGCTATGTGATGTTCAGAAAATGAAGAGATACACATGACCTCAGTTCCTCCATTAACAAGGGGTCATCAGTTCCTGGCATAGTGCATTCCTCCCACCTTGGTCAACTAACAGAAGCCAAGGACAGTTTTTGTTTCAAATGCCTTGGATATATAAGCTCTCATTCAGATCTTCAGTCTACAGAAATGACTTCTAATTTTGTAAAATTTTTGTTAATCAGATTATAAGGCACCTTTTCTAAAGTTATATTTTTCATATAGCTGTGGGAAGAAAAATTGTAATAGAGAAGTGTGTGCGTGTGTGCACGTGAGCAAAAAAAGCTTGAAATACTTACTATAAAGGTATGAATAAAGCATTTCTATGTACAGTAGGTCAACAATAAAACATAATTTATTTAATTTAAATATGTGTTGAGTAATTGACATCATTGCACAGCAAATCTACAGAAGAAAGGAATGTGAATCATGTTATTTTTTAATTCTTAATAACCTACATATCAAGTCTTAAAGTGGTTTTAATTACCCAATAGTTTTACCATTTAGTTTTAGGTTGTAATTGTTTAGAAGTAAGACACAAAATTGTTGGAGGTTCTTTTTCTTTTTTCTTTCTTTTTTTTTTTTCTGAACGGTGCCCGCCCACAGCTTTTAAATAAATACATCAAAAATTTAGTTTTCCCCAAACAGATAAAATTCTCTTTTATACTGGGTCATTTTCCTTAACTGATTTTTGCTGTTCATTAAGCAACCTGGTCAAAACCATGGGTAGGCATTTTCTCTAGTGAAAAAGAAAAATGCTTTGGCATCAGTTAGGAACCAGCAAAGCAGAAGACACAGGGCAATTGGCCAAAGGCCTCTGGATTCATAGTCAGCTATTGGTTAATTAATTAAAGACTCTATACCAGGTATTCTGTGATATCGATTATGTATGATGAGTAGAAATTAATGTTTGAGTTAATATAATATTTTACAAAGAAAGAATTATTATAAAAGATAAATATAGCAATATAGCTCACTAATTGTTAGACTAAAGAGTTAGACTACTGTTTTAAATTCTAAATATTTGATAAATGTGAGTACATTTTGCATGATTCAGACCTGAGATTCTCATGGTGTTTGTCTCAGACTCATCAGGATAAACATCTACACTTAGCATATTTAATATCAGTGCTGGTTAATAGAGAATTCTGAACATTAAAATATTGATGTAAAATACATTCATTCTCACCCAAAATATATTCCTCCAATTCACATTCCTTCTGATTAAGGAACAGTACGTAATAACAAATACATGAGTACACACACACACACACACACACACACACACACACACACACACACAATTATACTCCTCAACAGTTGTAATCATGAGGTAAATACTCAGACTTCCTCTTTTTTTCAGGGGAAATGGAAGAACATACAGGTTAAGCACCTTATCTAAGGACACGAAGCTAGTATGGAAGAGCCAGGATTCAAACCTAGGCAGCCCAGCTCCCGGCCTATTTTAACATACATCAGAACTGCAACATAAGTTATTTAATGGTCTGTACTTATGATTGGTGCTTGCAGTGATATTTCATTCTTCACTCTAATATGCACTTGTTTATTTTAGCTTCTGGTGACGATGACACGTGTACTTCCACCATTGCCCTACTTTACAGATTGTGTGCATTGAAATATTACGCCAGGCTGCTATACACACTGCTGCTCCTGACTTGCTAAACTGTTGGCAGCCTTAACCCTCATATTTAGTTCCACCTGTTTTCTCTTATTCTGTTCACAGTAGGGAAGAAAAGCAGCCAAGTTTCTATTTTTGTCTATTAATCGGTTCCATTATTTGGAAGCCATTTTTAAATAGACCGCCCTCCTTTTCCAAGTTTAGCAATCTGTTCATTTTTTCCTTAGCCAGCCCTTTAATCGTAATTGAGGCTCACCTCTGAACTTTCTCCAATGTCTCTATATCCCTAGGGAGTGCAGTGGACAAATACTCCAGTAAGGGTCTGACCATAAAGAATGGGAAAGCACTGTAGCTGACATGTACTGTGTGGTTCTCTATAATATCCAAGTTTCCAGTTTACATTCTTCCCCTGTGTCTGTCTTCTGTATCTGTGGCATTTTAATTCAACAACAGCCCTTTAATTATAAAATTATGCAAGGCTCACTGCATGGGCAAAGAATTTGCCCTGCTTCTCAAATCCTTATACAAACAAAATGCAAACAGAGCCCAGATTCTATTTTGAAATTTTTAAAAGAGGTTATCAGCAGAACGTATATCAAAACTATTATTGGTACCATAACTATTCCAAAGTCACAATTGGTATGTTATGAATTCAAAGTCTCTGCTAGAGTTTTTGAGGTTTTAAAAGTTAAAGTAGCTAATTTGAAAAAAGGGCCAAATATATGTGATTTATTTTTGTCTAAAATATTTTGTTTGATTGTCAATTGTTAATAAAAAGGACTAACATTTATACACTGATTGTGTGATTATAAGTTTTTTATGTTAACTTCCTCAGTTAAGTTTTTGCTTTTTTCAGTGGAGGATGGTACATGGTCAATTAAGTAACTAACTAATTAATTAATTTTTATTATGGTGACATTGGTTAACGAAATCCAGTGTTTCAGGTGTACAATTTAACAGTAAGGCATATATATTGCATTGTGTATTCATTGCCCACAGTTAGATTTCTGTAACCACATATTTGACCCCTTTCATTCTATTTACCTCTCCTTTCTGGCCTTCTCCTCTACCCTCATGTAACCACTAGTCTATTGTCCATGTCTATGAGTCTCTGTTTGTTTGTCCTGTTCGTTTGTTGCTTTTAGGTTTATATCCTACATATAAGTGATATCATGTGGTTTTCAACTTTTTCTGACTCGATTATTTCGCTTAGCATGATTATCTCAAGGTCCTTTCAGACTGTCACAAATGCAGTATTTCATCTCTTCTTATGGCTAATATTCTATTGCATATATGTATCGCAGCTTCTTTAGCCAATCGTCTATTATAGGACACTTTGGTTGCTTCCACATCCTGGCCACCATGAAAAATGCTGTTATGAATATCCATGTGCAAATATCTTTTTAGACATATGTTTTCAAGTCTTTGAGGTAAATACCTAGGATCTTATGGTAGATCAATACTTAGTTTTTGAGAAATCTCTATACTGTTTTCCATAGTGGTTGTACCAATTCGTAGTCCCACTAGCAGTGTCTGAGGGTTCCTTTTTTTCTGTATCCTCTCCAACATTTGTTATTACTTGCTCTGTTGATAATAGCTTTTCTAAGTTGTGAAATGGTATCTCATTGTGGTTTTGACTTACATTTCCCTAATAGTTAACAACGTTGAGCATTTCTTCATATGTTTCTTGGCTGTTTGTATACCTTCTTGGGAGAAGTGTCTGTTTAGGTCCTCTGCCTATTTTTTGATGGGATCATTTGTTTTTTGTTGTTAATGAGTTGTATGAGTTCTTTGTATATTTTGGATATTAGGCCCTTATCAGAGGCATTGCTTGTCTCTTTACTTTGTTGATGGTTTCTTTTGCTGTGCAGAAGCTTTTTAGATTGATGTAGTCCTATTCATTTACTATTGCTTTTACTCCCCTTGCCTTTGAGGTCAAATTCATAAAATTCTCTTTAAGTCCAAGGCCCATGAGTTTAGTTCCTATGTTTTCATCTATGCATTTTATTGTTTCAGGTCTTATATTCAGGTCCTTAATTCATTTTGAGTTAATTTTGGTGTGTGGAGATAGACAACAATCTAGCTTCATTCTTTTGCAGGTGGTTTTCTAGTTTTCCCAGCACCATTTATTGAGGAGGCTTTCCTTTCTCTATTGTAAGTTTATGGCTTTTTTGTTGAGAATTATTTGTTCATATAAACATAAGTTTATTTCTAGACTCTCCTTTGGCCTGTGTGTGTTTTTCTGCCAATACCATGCTGTTTTTATTATTGTCACTTTGTAGTATAATTTAAAGTAGAGCAGAACTATGCCTCTAGCCTCATTCTTTTTTCTCAGGATGGTTTTGGCAATTCAGGGTATTTTGTGCTTCTATACAAATCTGATGATTTTTTGTTGTATTCTTTAAAAAATGTCAATGAGATTTTGATGGGGATTACATTATTAAATCTGTTTAATGCTTTAGATAATAGATAATAAGGTAATTTTAACTATGTTGATTCTTTCAATCCAAGAACATTGAATATCTTTTCATCTCTTTTTATCTTTTTCAATTTCTTTTAATAGGGTCTTATAGTTTTCATTATATAGGTCCTTCACATGTTTTGTTAAATATATCCCTAGGTATTTTATTCTTTTTTTGCAATTGCAAAAGGAATTATTTTTTCCACTTCTTTTTCTGACAATTTATTATTAGAGTGTAGGAACACTACGGATTTTGAACATTGATTTTGCATCCAGAAACTTTACTCTAATTTATTATTGTTTCTAGTAGTGTTCTTATGGAGTCGTTAGGGTTTTCTATATAGAGAATCATGTCATCTGCAAATAGTGATAGTTTGACTTCTTCACTTCCTATTTAGATGTCTTTTATAGCTTTCTTTTGCCTGATTGCACTCACTAGGCCCTCCAATGTTGTATTGAATGACAATGGTGATAGTGGACAGCCTCATTTTGTTCCTGATCTTAGAGGAAAAGCTTTTAGTTTTTCACTATTAAGTATAATGTTGGCTGAGGGTTTGTTGTATATGGCCTTTATTATGTTAAGGTACTTTTCTTCTATACAAATTTTGTTAAGTGTTTTGATCATAAATAGATGCTGTATTTTGTCAAAGGTTTTTCTGCATCTATTGAAATGATCATATGATTTGTATTTTTAATTTGTTTATGTGGTGTATCACATTAATCGATTTACATATGTTGAACCATCCCTGTGCCCCTGATATGAAGCCCACTTGATTGTGGTGTATAATCTTTTTAATATGTTGCTAGTATCTTATTTAGGATTTTGCATCTGTGTTCATGAGAGATGTAGGTCAGTAGTTTTCTTTTTTTGTGTGTCATCTTTACCAGGTTTTGGTGTCAGGGTAATATTGGACTTGTAAAATGAGTTAGGAAATATTGTCTCCTCTTTGATTTTATAAAAGAGTGTGAAGAAAATAGGTATTAAATCTTTGAATGTTTGGTAGAATTCACTGGCAAAGCCATCTGGTCCTGGACTTTTACTTTTTGGTAGGTTTTGGATGATTGTTTCAATTTCCATTTTTCTGATCCGTCTATTTAGATTTTCCAGTTCTTAATTCAGTCTAGGAAGGTCGTATCTTTCTAAGTAATTGTTTATTTCTTTTAGGTTATTGAATTTGGTGTTATATGCTTTTTCATAGTATTCTTATACAATCCTTTGTATTTCTGTGATGTCTGTCATAAGTTCCCCTCTTTCATCAGTGATTTTTTTTTGTCTTTTTTCTTTAGTGAATCTAGGCAGGGATTTGTTGCTTTTATTAAACTTCTCAAAGTATCAGCTCTTTGTTGCATTTATTTTTTCTATTGTCCTATTTATTTTTTGTTTTCAATTTTATTTATTTTTGCTCTTCTTTTGATTATTTCTTTCTTTCTGCTGACTTTAGGCTTTATTTGTTCTTCCTTTTCTAGTTTTTTTTTTTAAGATAAAGTGTTCGGTTGTTTATTTGAGCTCATTCTTCTTTTTTGAGGTAAGTCTGTAATGATATGATCTTTCCTCTTATGACTGCTTTTATTGTGTCCTACAAGTTTTGATATGTTGTACTACCATTTTCATTCATTTCTCTATACCTCTTGATCTCTCTTTTATTTCTTCCCAGTCCCAGTCATTCTTTAGTAGCAGGTTTAATCTCCATGTATTTGTGGTTCTTTCCATGCTCTTTTTATAGTTGATCTCCAGCTTCAGAGTATTATTATCAGAGAATATGGCTGGTATGATTTCAACCCTCTTATATTTGTTGGGCTATCTCTGTGTCCCAGTATGTGGTCGATTCTTGAGAATGTTCCATGTGCACTAGAGAAAAATGTATAAGCAGCTGTTTTGAGATGGAAGGCTCTGTAAATGTTAATTATGTCCATTTGGTCTAATGTGTCATTTAAGGACATTATTTCCTTATTGATTTTCTGTTTGGACGATTTGTCCATATTCAACAGTGGGGTATTTAGATGTCCTACTATGATAACGTTTTGGTCTGTTTCCCCCTTCAGTTTTGTTAGTAATTGCTTTACATATTTTGGGGCTCCCTGATTGGGAGCATAAATATTAATAAGTGTTATGTCTTCTTGGTGCATGATTCCTTTTATCATTATGAAGTGTCCCTCATATTGTTCTTTATCTTTTTTATTTTGAAGTCTATTATGTCTGATATTAGTACCACTACTCCTGCTTTTCTCTGAATTCCATTTGCTTGAAATATCATTTTTCACCCTTTCACTTTGAGTCTATATTTATCTCTGGAGCTGAGATATGTCTCTTGGAGGCTGCATATGGTTGGGTTTTGTTATTTGATCCATTCAGCAACTGTGCCTTTTTATTGGTGAGTTCAGTCTATTTACATTTAGGGTGATTATTGGAATATGAAGTTTTCCTCTAGACATTTTATTTTTTGCTTTCTGGTAGCTCAGTGTTTCTATTGCTTCCTTGTCTTTATGTTTCTATTTTTTTTTTTATTTCAGTTGGGTTTTATGAATTTTCCCTCTGGTTCTTCTTGTTTCTTGTTTTATATTTCAGTTTTGTATATTTGACATATGATTACCATTATGAATATGTAAAAGATAGTTTTATATACATAGTAGTCCATTTTCTTCTGCATGCCTTATCTCCATTCCCTTTTGTGAATTTGGATCTTTGAATCCTCCCCTTTTCTGTTTTTGTTGTTTCTATATATGCTGAACGTTAATTACTATCTTGCAATAGCAATTCTCTTTTTATTGTTTAAGCTTATAACACTGTGTTCATAATAAGAGATGCACTACTCACCTTCTTCCTGCCTGTTAGTCACCATTCTCATAATTACACATTTTTTTTTTTTTGGTTATTTTGTTTTAGGTGAGCTGATCCCTTTCAGTTTTTTCTGTAATGCAGGCTTCGTAGTGGAGAAGTCCCTCAATTTTTTGTATGTCCAGAAAGGTCTTTATTTCTCCTTCGTCTCTAAAGGATAACTTTCTTGGATACATTATTTGTGGCTAGTAACTTTTATTTAATAGTTTGAATATTTCATATCACTCATTTCTTGCTTGTAAGATTTGTGCTGAGAAATCTGATGATAATCTAATGCGTTTTCCTTTACAGGTTACCATCTTCTTTTCCCTGGCTGCCCTGAGAATTCTTTCTTTGTCATTAATTATTGATAATTTTAATATAATGTGTCTTGGAGAAAGCCATTTTGGATTGAGATAATTGGATGTTTTGTTGACTTCTTGAATTCGAAGCTCCAGTTCATTCTTTGGATTTAGGAATTCTCATCAATTGTTTGTCTGAAATGCTTTCTAATTTCTACTCCTTTCCTCCCCTACAAGAATGCCCATTTTTCTTATTTTTCCTTTTCTGATGGTATCAGCTAGGTCTTGTAATTCTCTTTTATTATTTTTTATTCTTTAGTTTCTCCTTTCTTCTGATTTATTTCTGGATTTCTGTTTTTAATATCATTGATCTGTTCTTCCATTTGGTTGACTCTTTTTCCCAAACTTGCTATTTCATTTTTCATCTCTTTTAGGGTGTTCTGGATCTAGAAGTTCCATTTGGTTCTTTTCTAGGGTTTCAATCTCCTTGCTAATATCTCATCCTGCTGATCTACTACTAACCTCTTTGACTCTCAGCTGGTATCTGTCTAATTGTCATCTTAATCTCCATTTACCATCATCCCAAGGGGGACTGTTCACCATTTTTTTGAGTTACTTTCTATTTCCTGTATACCATGCATTTCTCTTTTCTGGTGTACTCCATCATTTTGATGAAACATTTTCTATAACTTCATGAGAAAGAACTTTGCAACCTGTAGCAGAAGTTGGTGCCCTCTCCAGGTTCCGTTGATATTTAAAATCCATATCCATTGCTGGATATGGCTACCTGCACCTTTGACTCTCCAGCTGAGGGTTTCTCTTGGTTCATAAATAGGAGAAGGTCTCAGCTACTGATGGATCAGCCTTTTTACTCTTTGGAAAAAATAATTGTGATCTATATTTTACCTGTGTCCTGTAGTTCCTTAAGAGAATTGAGTCCCAATTGTTCATAGAGCATACTTTTTTTAAATTTCCTCTCTTCTTTGTCTCCTTTGTTAATTCTTTAATCCTCTACCAGTGTTCCTGGACTCACCTCTCAAACAATTTGCTCTAAAATCCTTGTCTCAGGGTTTTTTTTTTGAGGTAACTCAAATTAGAGTTTACTTGCATGCCTGAACAGACTTTTATAGTTGGCCAGCATGCTTACTTGCTACTTTAGCTGGATATAGAATTCTAGATTGGAAGTCATCTTCTGAAATCTGAAGTCATTGCTCCATCGTTTTTCAGCTTCTTTTGTTTTGAAAAATTGAATACCATTGAGATTTGTGACTCTTTGCATGTAACTTAATTTTTTCCTCTCAGGAACTTTCAGATCTTTCTTTTTGTCTTCTGTCTTCTGAAATTCATAATAAAATGTTATAGTGTAAGTTCATTTTCTTTATTGTGGTGGGCACTGGATAAACTCTCTCAACTCTTGAACTTCAAGCCTAATAGTATTCTGATTTATTATTTTTAAAAATAATATTCTTCCCTCCATTTTCTCTGCCATCTTTATTTGTAACTCCTATTATCTGATGTTGAACCTCCTGAACTATCTTCTAATTTTCTTAACGTTTTTCTTTCTTTCTTTCTTTCTTTCTTTCTTTCTTTCTTTCTTTCTTTCTTTCTTTCTTTCTTTCTTTCTTTCTTCCTCTTTTTTTACATTGTTGCTCTATCTTTTTGCTTTACTTATTTATTTTTGCAGCTCTCCTATTGAGTTTGTTATTTCTTCTACCTTAGATGTAATTTAAAATTTTTTTGTACTATGATATTTTCCTTTAAAATGTAAAAAATAATATTTATTTCTATTTTGTGGATGTTATTATCTTTTCATAGATCACTAAGAATATTAATGATAACTTTTAATTGAAGTTCTTTTCTTCTATAATATCTTTTCTCCAAGTAATTTTTTCTCTCTCTTTGTTTTGAGCTATGCAATTTCTTCGAAAATTTTCTGTTATCTGATAATCCTTGGTTATCTCCTTAAGGGTACTCAAAAATTTACCAAAAGCTCTGTGGACATAATGGAGTCACCAGTGTAATATTACATCAGTTGGTCACTACGTATCTTTATGTTTACTACTTTTGATAACTAAAAAAACCTTCTTAGAGTAAATGTAACATAGTTAATGATTGATATTGAGCTACTGATTGATTCTAAGTATTGTTTTTAAAGTTCTAGCAGAAGTAATTTTCAGATGGAAATATTTTTACATGTATTGAATTATTTCCTTGAAAGAAACTTAATTTTCTGAGTTTTTCAGGAAGATACAGTGTGCAGAAAATGGCCCACTTGGGCCTCTATGACAGAAACATTGTGGGAAGGGTATAGCTCTCTTCAGAATAAACTTCTCTGTGAGCCCAGGTCATAAGCTGAGTGAGTCTAATTCTCTTCAGGCTTTCTCAGGTGCAAAGCCCAAATTCATCTTAATTTGATGTATTGCATTATCATTCTGTTATCTTCTCAGCTTTAGAGAAGAAGACACTTTGCTAGAGATAATATTTTCTTAGAATGTCTAAGAATGTCAGTGATAGAGAAGTTTAAATATAGAATTCAATAGTTCTACTCTACTGGAACTTAAACATTTGGTGACTATTAATGATAATAAGTGATATAAGATGGTGGAGCATACAGATGATATTTTCCCTAGTCAGCTTTATTGAGACAATAACGAAATGAGTCTATAAGAAAACTACTCGTTAATATTTTTATTCCTAAGAAACTGAGCTGGCATTACCAAGTCACTGCATTCTGTGGTGATATATCTCTGATTTGTCTCTGTTTTGTCTTGTTACCTGAAAATAATTGACAGCAGATAACAGGTAAATGGATGGACTTAAAGCCATTCATTTATTCTTCCAAAAAGATTATTTTAACCATTGTTATGGATTGAATTGTGTCTCCCCCCACCCAAAAAAAATGTCGGGGTCCTAATTCTCAGAATCCTAATATATTTCTTTATTTAGAGATAGGATTTTTACAGAGGTAATCAAGTTAAAATGAGTCACTAAGATAAACCTTAATCCAATATTATTGGTATCTTCATAAAAAGAGAAAATTTGTACACAGAAATACTCATAGAGAGAAGATGATGTGGAGAGACACAGGGGAGATCATCACCTAAGAGCCAAGGAGAGATGCTTGGAGCAGCCTCAGAAGGAACTAATTTTTCCGATATCTTGATTTTGGACTTCTAGCTTCTGGAACTGCGAGATGATAAACTTCTATTGTTTAAGCCACCTAGTTTGTGATATTTTGTCATGGCAGCTCTAGCAAACTAAAACAGCCATTTACTCTATTCCAGCTTGTTTAATGAGCTCTTTGTGCCATATCCTTCAAGCACTTTCCCACTGAAGAAAATCTTAATTTTAGGAGAATGTCAATTTGACTTATGCTAAATAGATAATAGTTTTCTAACCTCCTAATACTAAGTATTAAGATATTTTGAAATCTGTTTATTTTTTCTCTTATAATTTTTGAATTTGGAAAAAAATAATATCATTAGAAATGTTTTCAAATATGTTAGCAAGCCAATTAAAATGTAATCTTTTTTTTTTGTGGATTGTAGTGATAAAGCTAATTATGAACCCAACACTCTAGTTTTCTAAGTTTCCTCTTCCCTTCAAACCAAGCTGGCAGGTCTGTTATTGTCAAAGCAATAAATGGTCATTATCAGAATGTGATAAAATCATCAATGAATGTTTGACAGTTTGTGAGGCACAGTCATGTTACTTGACTTTTATTTTCTCCTGTGACATGAACTGTTGGTAATTACAACATATTTCAAACCATTGCGTACAGAGAAATGACTCAATCTATTATATGATACTTAGAGCCCTAGCTGTGGAGCTAGACAAGTATCTTTCTGTTTATGGCTTTTCCTGAGATATGAGTAAACCAGACAGAGGCTTATGTTCTTTAGAAATTTTACAGTATATTTTTCATTTTAATGAGATGCCTGGTTAAATTCAAAACTAATGTTTTTCACTGACTCTTGGTATTCAGTGACATGTCATCATGTCATACACATGCTAGCCAGGACTCTAAAAATAAAGCACCAGAGCCATCCCAAGAGTTCAAATAGCTGTGGAATGACTATTATGTGGGAATAGGTGGTGTTTCTTTGCTTGTGCACTTGCCATTTTTTACTGACCTTGTTTGGAGCTGAACACTGCTTCAGGCACGCTTAAACTGATGCCTTATGACAAGTTCTCAGTTGAATAGTCAAACAGGCAAATTTATTATAAGTTCTTTTTCTATTCTTTCTGGCCCATTTGCCCAACTAATAATAGTTACTGTTATTTCTTGACTGCGAGTGACTGAACAGTCATTTTTTAAATATATTTTTGTTTATTCAATAAAAATGTCCAATTCATGAAAAAAATGGTTGTGTGAGAAAAGAAACTAAAATGTGACATTTTTGTTATTCATTATGGTCAAAGACCTATCATCATTTATATCTTTATTAAGCATTATGTACGATGGAGTTGAAATCTACCATTTATTGGGGCTAAGCTGCTGTTAGAGTTTTCAAGTTGGTCTCCCTTTCACCATCTTCTCACTTTTCAATTTTTCTAAAATGTAGATATATGTCGAACATCTTGAATTTTTTTTTCAATGAGTCTCCAGCTTCAGAGGCTAGATTAGCTTCCATCTCAACCCAACAACACAGTAGATATAAGACTTTCCCAAGGTGTCTTATTTTCCTTCTCTCCCCCACTTCCATTTATTCCCCCAGGGAAATTACCACCCATTCCTGCAGCTCTAATAGATATTGATGACTCCCATGATTCTATCTCCCATTACCAAACTCCTTCCTAAGATCCAGACAGATCTTATGATTACAAATAGCACTATTGAGTACATTCTGCGTCCCACAAGCATATAAGACAACATGTCTAAACCAAGTACGTTATGTTTCTTCTGAAACTTCTCCTCTTGAAGAGTACCCTTCCATGAATATAATTGCTACTCTTCTAGTCTCCCAAACTAGAATATCCAGCTCACCTTTAGCACTTCTCTTTCCCTAATCCCATCACATGCAATTTTCATCAAATTCCTGCCCATACTTAACCTTCAACTATTATGGTTATTCATTTATTTAGGGATTTCTTTGCACTTTTTCTTCTGCTTACTAACTTAAAGTTTCCATTTATACTTAGTATTTCTTTAATTTTTTTCTTGATGTGTTTCTTAAGATGTTTCAAAATCTCTTCAGAGATTTTAAATTTACCAAAAGTCAAAAAAAGTTGTATCAGTTAAGATACCATTTCCAATACTGAGTGGCTTAAAGGAAAAGGTTTTATATACTATATAGCTATTGTGGGTCATTTAGGACTTTTTTCCACTTGATGTTACTTTGTGACCCAAGCCGATAGGGCAGAACTATTTGAATAATTGCTGATCAGCATAGCAGAGGGAACAAGAGCACTGCAAATCACATACTGGCTCTTAAAACCTTACCTGGTAGTGACACTGCTCATCTGTGAATCAAGTTATTTTACCACACCTGACTCTAAGGAGTGGAGAAATACAATGCTACTGTATAGCTGGGAAGAGTAGAAATCCTTGATGAATAGCATTCACGATCATGTAAGACTATTTCTTTCAAAGGTTTGTATAGGTTCCGGTATAGAGCTTTGAACATAGCAGAAATCAGTAATGCTGACTCACTCTTTGCTTGGCCTAAGGTCTATCCATTACACAGTTCTGTCCTGACTTGATTTTGAGTGGTGGTTCTCTTGGAGATGAAATCCAAGCTCTGCAAAAGCAAAAAAAAAAAAATAAATAAACTGCACCCAAAATACAAAGGCAAAAAACATTTTAAATGCCTTGGCACTTTCTGAACTTGGCAGTGATAAAGACCTCACTAATAGTGTAGATGAACTTGATATTGTGGCCCTACTTAAAAAGCACTAAATCCTCCCAGTTGGATATAATTGATGAAATGGCTATATCTCAAAGTTTCTCAGGCTGCCACTAACAATGTTAAATTAGAGAACTAGCAGCAGCATTTTGAGGAGATGGAAGCCATCTAATACCAGAGAATAGAAAATAGAAACAGATAAAAACATCTGAATCTTGCAAGCTATAGTGTGCGTTTTCTGAAGTTCAAACTGCACTAACTACCATAAGAAGTTGAGTTGTAAGGATAATGAAAATGGAAAAATCTGGCATCTATTGTATAATTTTTAAATGTGCTTCATTGGGAGGATAAACATAGTGGAAATAAAAATCCCCAAGTGGTACCTATCATGTCTTGTCTCCTGCTATGTCCATTAGTAGCCAATTAATTGTGATAAGAAAAACTGCAGCAGTGTGGGCAATAGAATGTATTAAACGGTTAAAATCCTTAATTCCATCGTTTGTAAAATGGAGATGGTATCTTGAAAAAGTACCTACCTCATAGGGTAATGATTAAATAAGATAAAAAATGCAAAGAATTTAGCTCTATGCCCAGAACTTGTTAAATGTTAGCTGTTATAATTACTGTACATTTTTTCTTATGCTGGTTATTGGTATTTGATTTTTTAATAGTGGTATTCAGAGACTGAAGAATAAACAACCTACCTTTGATAGAAAAAAAGAGTAAAGCGATTCCATATGAACACTCAAAAATCAGTGTTTTCAAGCAGTTATTTGTGATCAGTTAGTAAGTCTTGAGGTTAGTTTAATAGGTCATGAACAGCATTTAAAATAAAAAATGAAATAAAAACATGAGAATGTATTTGACGTCCAAAAATAAATATTTTTTTACATGAAAATTTTATTCCATGTGTGCAGCATGTGTGTTTGTTAATGTGTATGAGTTAAAATGTAAAATGCATTTTTAACTCCAGGATGTAATCATAAAGTCCAAAGTCATAAATAATTCTAAATAAATGTACATAGGCCTCAGCTTATGAACGGCCCATGCCCCAAGGTATATTTGAATTTCTCTTGAGAATAATTTTCTAAAAATGTTCCTCTAAACCACATTTGACTTGTATGAGTGTAAAATCCTAAAAATGATAACAAATTGTTTCATAAGGTTTCTGGGGTCAAAAAAAGGTAACGGTTTGAGAAATTTTCTCCCTGTTCTCTTTCACATCCCCAAATCTGCAGAGATTTTGTTTATAACAGTGCAAACTATAACACATTTTAAATATAAGAATGTGAGCATTATTCTGAAATCCTAATGAAATCTTCCTGCTATAAACCCTTGACCTAGCAGTCCAGAGAATATGTTGATCTATTTGGCTTTCAGCAGGAGGCGGGCCTGTCATTTCTGGAGCCCAAGCTTCATTTCAATAAGCTAAGCACTTCCCAAATATAAAACAAAAACAAATGAAACAAAAAAAAGGGGCGTGTCACAATTGGCCCCTGAAGAGCAATGGCCTTTCTCTGGGCTTACAAGGCTGGATGTCCAGGCTTCAACTTTCCCATGGCGCCTCTTGCTCAGAGTTTGAAGAGCACGAGAAACAGCTTTAAACTGGTCTTTTCACCTTTTGGAGTGCACTGCTCAGTCATGGAAAGCCGCTTAGTGAAGACATCCTGCCAACTCAGCGAAAGGCTATTAACATGGAGAGACTTCAATAGTCGTTAGTAGCAAAATCTCCTGTATTTTCCTGGCTTTTCCCAGAAGACACTGCTTTCCCTGCGGCTCTGTTGTTTCATGTTTCTTTTTCCTCACATACATCTCCTACCTATTTTCTTGTTTGCAAACCATTCTTACTCCTCCATAAAAAGAAAACAGGCTCTACGACCCACACTGCACCTCTCCGTGTTGTGGTTATCCGCTGGGTCATGGGTACCTCGTGTCTTTCAAGTTTTAGTCCTTGCGTTCTTGTCAGGTTCTCAGCACCGCTCCCCTCATCCTTCTTGGTGAATGGATTATTGGTGCATGTAGTCCTTCCAGGCAGCTGGCCTCTTGGTTCCTGGCCTGCTCTTCCCCAAACATCCTGTCCTCAGCGCCACCTGGGCCCTAGATCCTGTCTCTGCTGGTAACTGTGACCCTCCACCATCACAGTGTTTCCCAGCTCTGCTGTTGTATAACCAACAAATAGAAATTACATGTAAAGTGTAGAACATGATGGTTTGAAATAAATATATTGTGGATGAAGTTCAGAACACATCCCACACCTCACATAGTTACCTGTATGTGTGTGGTGAGAACACTGAAGTTCAACTCTCTTAGCAAATTTTCACCACCACAGTTGTAAACAGCTCACTCCCTGACCCCACACTTTCGGTATTAGCTTCATGATATTCATATTTAAATAACTACAATGTGATAAAGGGTGTTTGTTTGATGTATCTATCAGACAAATTTTTTGTACCTCACATACATCTTTCCATAATCAAACTTTTTCTCTTGCTGTGTTTGGTTCTGTTTAATAGATACTATAATGGCTCATAATTAAACTACGGAAGACAACGAACGTCTTTTGGAATCTCTTTTGCATCTCCAGTCCTCCTGCATTTCCTGTTTGGTTTGATGATTCACAGACCAAACCCCTCATTTTCACATAATGTCTTATCTCTATATTTGAAGTTTAAGCTCTATCAGTTACTGTCTCTTTTTCTTTCTTTCACTGGACACTATGAATTGGAGATTGGGGTATCTCTATAACAGTTGCTATATTTGAGGACTTATTTGGTTGATTTGTGGGACTTGGGTCTATCGTTTTGATGGTTTGTTGTATTTATCAGGTGATGTGTATACATATACACATCACCTGATAAATACTTCTTCTTTTGTAACAAATTAGAAAATTACCAATTCATTGCATTATTAAACATTTCCTGCAAGTTTTGTTTCCTTAAGAAAAATGAGAGAATGCTTAGGTTTTTCAGTCTTTACCATTGCTTTTGCATTCTATAATAAAACAAATATTGAAATTCACTAACTCAGCTATTATTTAGAATAATCAATTATGATTTCATTGTTTTGTAGTTATTTTAATAAAAATATAATCGGTTCAACAATACTTGGCTTGATCTTTTCATTGAGGAAGGAGGTTATTTTTTATTCTGGTAGCTGCATTAATTTGCCTTTGATAGTAGAATATAATTAAATAAATTAATTCCTTCAAGATTTCTCAAACATCTCTTATGCAAAAGAAGTTGCTAAGAAAGCAGAGATATTTAAACCATGTTTCCTGTCTTATACCTACTTGCAAACTAAATGATGTGATAGGGCTGAGCCAGTGTTTAACCCAACTGCAACCATTTTAGATTTTTGTTTTTAAAACTTTAAATAGCACTCTAATTGTGGCAAACAGGCTAACTGTTCACCAAACCGGTTTTCTGGACCTTCCATGGTGATTAGCTAGATCATATTTCTAGATTCCCTTGCAATTAGATGTGGTCGTATGGCTACATCCTGACTAAGGAAAGTAGACAGCAGTGATGAACCCCACTTTTAAATGTCCCATCAAGCTCCATTCAATCTTTTATTCTCTCTCCTATGCCATTTCTGACTGGATGTCTATACCTGAGACTATCTAAAAGTCATGTATTAGAGAAGGCAGATCTCTGCTACCTTAGGACCATAAATGAGGCTGAATTGTCTATGTCATCATTCTCTACTAAAAAAAATAATAAATCTACGTGTATTAGATCAATGAGATTATAAGGGTTTATCCATCACAAATTCTAGGGTTATAATAACTAATATCCTAATAAACTTAAAGAGTTAACTATGTTTATCAGAGTCAAATGTTCTTTCATTTTGTGAAAAAATTAGGCTCATAATATATTTGAGATACACCATTATGAAAACTAGGTACGGACTAGGTTGTACTGTTGACGACTGCCATGAAATTTAGGAATAACAAATGATCGGTATTAGGCTCCTCTTAATTCCTGCCTAGATCTTATCACAGCATCCCGATTTTGTACCCTAATTTCTATAAATAAATTCTTTTTTTTTTTTAAACCAGGGACTAAGTACCTGGTTGGAGAACTGCCTAGAGTTCTAAAATATGAAACAATGTGGCAGTACCTATTATCACTTATTGAGAGCTAGCTATAGAGTTTGCACTGTGATAATTGATTTCACATATCATCTTTACTTCTTACAATAACCTCTCAAAGAAGGGGTCATCATTCCCATATTACAGTTGAAGAAAATGAGGCTTGAAAGTTTTCTGAGAGTTTGACATGAGTTCCCCAAGTTAAGCAGATATAGAGTATTAATGCTTCAAACCTGGGTTGAACTACTCCAACACCCATGCCTTTACTCATTCTGCTGTTCTTGTACAGCTCTCAGCGTCTGGAGCCAACTGTTTATTACCCTTCATAAACAAGTCTTCACAATTTTCTGCTCATCAATGATAAGA
This sequence comes from Macroglossus sobrinus, assembly GCA_004027375.1. Lineage (NCBI taxonomy): Eukaryota > Metazoa > Chordata > Mammalia > Chiroptera > Pteropodidae > Macroglossus > Macroglossus sobrinus. The sequence goes on along the minus strand of PVKZ01001905.1, from coordinate 227,019 downwards.
TGCTTAGAAATCACTGAGCAATGTTCCTCCTCCTTAGAGGGAGAGGTAGACCTGGTTGATGACACCAAGTCCCTCTAACCCCAAGCAAGAGCTGTTCTTTATGAATGCCATCATTACAAAATGAGCTAGTTCCTTTTTGAGAGGTTATGAGTGGCTGAAAGTTCAAGGAAAGTTCTACTTTTTTGATATGTATATTGGCTTTTGCTGAGCCAGTATCATAACCTCCTAATTTTACATCTGCGAGTGTTACATTACTTTACATCCATGAGCACATTTTCCAGTGTAAATCCAAGATCTTGGGCATTTGGTAGAATATTCTAAGTCTTTGGAGGTCCCACAAAGCATTTGTTATGACAATTCTGTAAGAGTTTATGCCAGAGTGGGCCTCCTACATCTGCATCAGACTTTCTACTCTTTTGATTTAAATAAGACATTTTCTAACCACAAATACTTATTTCAACATCAATAGTTAAGTGACACTTCCTCATGCTGGGGGTTCATCCACAAAGCTGTGAACACAGGAAACACACACTCTTTTTCCCTCACCAGACTGAGATGAACTGCTCTCAGCCATAAACCATGGGGAGGGAGTAAGCCTGTTTGTAGATAGGATGATCGCTAATGCTCTGTCTTCCAGTAGCAGCTTAGCTCTTCATGAATAATTACTGTGATGTGAATGGCTGAAGGAGCCCCAGTGCTTCACATGACATGTTCACTCTCAGGAGGCAGAGTATCATAGATCTGAGAAAGCTGCTCATGTGGAACTTTGATTTATATCTGCAAAACATATATACTGTTCTTGTGAAGAAGTAAGTCTTAAAAGTTTTTTTTTTTTAAGTAACATAGTTAAGTCTGAACACTAAATCTATCTTGCTGGCTCAGACCATTGTTGATAAGTAAAATTAGGTTTTTTTTGAGGAGAAAGTAGCTAAAAGGCACTATTTTTGATTATTAAAAATTGAATTATATATGAAGTGATTCACCTTGGAATCAAACTTTATTCCCAGGTTATCCAAACAACTATCTAAAATTGCCAAAGAAACACAATGACTGATAAGTGAAATAAAATATCGGGAGTTTAGAGCAGTAATATGGATATCAATATACGTTAAGTTGTATAAAATCTTGCCAGGAACTTTTACTGGACAAAAGCCAAAGCTAGAAAAGAACTCTGACACCAAGTAGCACAAAGCCTTCTAAAGGACCGACTGACCAGAAAGCAGGAGCATTATTAAGAAGTTCCAAGTGTCCTTCAAGAACCTCAATCACACTAGTGTTAAAATATTTTCAAGGTTTAAGGCAAAGAGAAGGTCTGTACACTCCTTTATGGTTTCTTATAAGACATTGAGTTCTGTGCCAATTGGTCAATCGTGTATTCACTTAATTCTTTATTTATTAAACTTCTATTATATTTTGGGGACTGTGACAGACAGTAGTGATACATAGTTCTGGCAATCAAGGGATTTACAGTGTTGTGCAGAAGATATAATTGTTTTGTGTGTGTTTATTGCGGTACAATTTATATGAAATACATTTAATCAATTTTAAGTGTATAATATAAGTTGACAAACGTATATAGAAGTGTAAATGTAACCATCATTACAATCATGATATTACTCACAATTTTATATCCCCAATTCCTCTTTACCATCAGTCCTCCTCCATCCACCTTGTGCTCATGGCAATTACTGGTCACTTTATAATTTCCAGCACTTACCATAGTTCTTAGCACATGGTAAACACTTCATAAATATTTTCTGATGCATCATTGAATGCATAAACCTCAACTTGACAGAATGTGTCATAATTTGTCATAATCCCTGAATTTCTGTATATGAATCTCTGGGTTCCCTTCAAACTTATATTCTTATGGAATCCTACCATGAGTCATGATTTCAAAACTTGTGCATACCTTTTGCTTTTTTTTCTCCATACTGAGATTATATTTATCACTCAAGGCCTGATTCAAATCATCTTCTTTATGAAGCTTCCATGAAGACAACACTGCCTTTGTTCTTCCTGTGAACTGTACTGCATAGATGGCCTACGTAATAGTTTAATGGTTTATTTCTGTAATCTCTTATTATTTTATGGCTAGTTTTGTCTCCCTAACAGAAATATAAGCTTCACAAAGCCAAGATCCCCATTTTTATCTGCTGAGAGAGTTGGTTTAAAGCAAACATTTAAGAAAAACCTTATGATACTCAGTCTTTATGTAGATGTAGGAAGATTATGGATAAGTCTTTCTAGGTATATCTATACATAAATAAGAGGCTGCTTTAACAGCATCACTCATTCATTCATTTATTCCATAGATATTGAGTGCTTTCCATGTGCCAGGCACTGCTTTACATGCTGAGGATACGTAAGTGGATAAAACAACAGTAACAACAAAAATCTCTGACATTTTTGAGTATATATTTTTGAGAGGTTGACAGATAAAAACAATTTAATAAGTAAAATATGTTGTATGTTAAGTAGTTACATTTAGGGCAGGATCTTTAAATTTGAAACAGAAAAAGAACTCAATGGTTTTTAATTAAAATATAACCATTAGGTCCTCAAAATTTTATAAAAGGTATTTGTCTTATCTTCTGTTTAGATATAGAATCTTGAAATGTTTTAAAGCAATGAAGAGTAACTATATGGGGTTGAATGGGAAAGATTACTATTGCATTTGCTTCAATGTGAAGTAATTAGCAAACAATGAGTATAATTTTCTTCTAAATTGATCTAAATTATCTATACTTTATTGTAACTCATAGAGGTTGATATAATATAACCCTGAAAGCTGCTAAAATGAAAATTTCATTCTTGAGTCTAAGTCAACGCATCATTAGGAGAGCGTGTTTGTGCCTTGCATTGCCTAGGATCTTTTGTGCTCATTGTTTGTCTGTGTCCTTCTCTAGATTCTCTCCTAAATCTTCCAAACCTAAAATCTTAAGATTGTCCTCTCACTCTCTCTCTTTTTTTTTTTTTAACCAAGTTTCCGCTCCAGATGGGGTGTATAAATAAACTTCCTTGTGGCAATTTTATCTTAATGTCTTCTTGGACCTCTGTCTATAAAGACCTGTTAACAGGCATGTAGCCAGTGAGCAAGTGGTTAAAATTTTTGGTCCAACAGCTATGTTTACTGAAACTATATTTTGATCATTTACATTACCTAAATATCCTCCACCTTCTCTAATGACAGCTTGCTCTCATTTTCCAGAGTATATAGTCTACTTACAGAAAGTAGTCCTTGAAAGGTTAAAAATTGAGTATTAAAAGTTTTGTATAGTGCAAAGAATAAAAGGGAAAATTATTAAATTAGCAAATGTATTGATTGCAGAAATATTAGTAACTATCAAAAATAAATATCTAGTGATATAAAAATTCTAAATTGTGAAGTAATAATAAATTTTAAAGCTAAATATCATATGAACTTTTAAGATGTTTGTTAAATATAGTCCAATAACATTTATAGGATTTATATTTTAAAGATAGATTAATTTCTATTTGTTTTTCACTTTTATAATTGTCAGAGTATAATGTATTATGAACAATGCAGGGAATAGAATTTTTAAAATTTCCTAGTGCATTCATAAGTTATCAGTGCTGTCTGTCTCCCAGGACAGCCTGGTACTTTTGGAATAAAATTATAAAATGAGTGTGTTCAAGATCGAGGTAAAATGTTACCTGGGCTTAGGAAAAAAAAATTCTTGTCCTCATGGAGTTTATAGTTCAGTGGGGGAGTCACACAATGAAAAAAAAGGTAAAATACATGATGTGTTAGATATGTGCGGAGGAAAAGCAAATATAAAACAGGGAAGGGAGTAAAACTTTGAAATAAGACAATCAGGAAGGGCTGCAATGAGAAAGTGACTGCAAGTAAAGACTTGAAGGGAAAAGAGAGCGTGGTTATCTGAGGAAAGAGTGTTCGGAGCTGAGAAAACAGCAAATCTAAAAATCTTAGTTAGGAACTATAGTGTATGGAACAGTAGAGGGAGGCCAGAGTGATGGAAATGGTGTGATGGAGTTCATGAAGCTGTTGATCCTCCTCTGCTGATATGACTAGGAATACATATGGTCTAACAATGTCTGCTTACAATTCATTAGTTTTAGATCTGAGCTAGCTGAAAGCAATGCAAGATATATTAATTCAGGCCAGTGCTTGTTTACATTTTATTTATTTATTTTACAAGACTTTATTTTTTAGAGCACTTTTAGGTTTACAGCAAAACCGAGAAGAGGGAAGTGTAAAGATTTCCCATATACTCCTCTCCCCACACATGCACAGCCTTCCCTATTATGAACATCACTCACTAGAATGGTACTTTTTTTTTTTCTTTTTCTAAGGATGAACTTACATTAACACATCATAATCACTCAAATTCCATATTTATCTTAGGGTTCACTCTTGGCGTTGTACGTGCTATGAGATCGGGTAACTGTATAAAGACTTCTGCTCATTATTAGAATATCAGACAGTATTTTCATTGCCCTAAGAATCTTCTGTGCTCCATCTGCTCATCTCTCTCCCTCTATCTCTGTAAGCACTGATTTTTTTTATAGTCTCTGTAGTTTTGCCTTTTCCAGAATGTCATGTAGTTGGAATCATCCAGTGTGCAGACTTTTCAGATTGCCTTCTTCCACTTATTAACATGCACTTAAGGTTCTTCTATGTATTTTCATGGTTTGATAGTTTATTTCTCGTTAGTGCTGAATAATATTCCCTTATCTGGATGTACCACAGTTCATTTATCCATTCACCTACTAAAAGACATCTTGGTTGCTACCAAATTTTGGCAATTATGAATAAAATTTCTATAAACGTCTGTGGGAAGGTTTTTGTGTGGGTTCAAATTTTCAGCTCCTTTGGATAAATACCATGGAGCATGATGGCTGGATCATAAAATATGTTACGTTTTCTAAGAATCTGCCAAACTGCCTTCTAAAGTGATTATACTGTTTTACATTCCTGCCAGCAACGAATGAGTTCTCTTTGTTTCACATCCTTGTCAGCATTTGGTGTTGCTTACTTACTTTTTATTTCTAAGAGAAGTGTTATTTCTAACTGAAATAGAATAAAATTAATTGATCAATTTATTCCTTGGCTTTGATTGAAGAAAGGAATTTGGGAAATAAAAAGCTCTAATACCTTGGTTAAGTATATTTAAAGGTATAAAAATTTAAAAAGAAAAACAGAAAAGATAAAATTTTAGAATTCATGTTTTATCAACTCCCATTTAACTTAACAGACATTTATTGATGCTGGTTCCTTTTTGGCATATGATAAACAAAAGCCATGGACTATGACTCTCTCAGCTCTACATCTCTTTAACAAAAAACCTAATAAACTATCTTAATAATAATGTTTTATTTATCTATTAGTTTGCTCTCAGGGTCTTGCCTTACTTGCTTGCAAGCTCTGTTTTCTTAGTATAAATACTTACTATGCCTCTGTGAAGTAGATAAATGTCTTGAACCAGGTTACACAGCCATGAAGAAATGGGACTTGAATATGAGAATTTTTAATCTTGCATTTTTAAAATTAAATGTATTGAAGTGACATTAGTTTATAAAATTATATAGGTTCCAAATGTATAATTCAATAACACATCATCTATATATTCACCGTCAAAAGTCAAATCTCCTCCTGTCACCATATATTTGACCCCTTTTATTTTTACGTATGCCTATCCCAACTTCCTCCCTGAGTTTTCTAATCTCACTTTCTCCCCTTTTCTCTCTGCATTGCCAAGATTTCCAAAGAAAAGGTTTTATAATGAGAGGAGACTCAGAGCACTGGGCCCTTCAGAGAAGTAAGGAGTAAATGAGATTTTGTCTGAGAACATGGAAGTTGGCAATGGAGGTGAAAAACTACATCCACTGCCAATTTTGTCTAGAATAGCCTTGAAAGCTAACGTTTTATAAAGATACTACTGAGCTCATATTTCCACAGAGGGCAGGTCAGCAGTAATCCTGGCATTATGTGCTCTCAGGTCTGTGACCACAACTTAAATGCCAGTGAAAAAAGTCTTACAGTCAGTTTGTGAACTCCACTTGAAAATGCAGGTGTGTTGTAACGAGCCAGGAACACAGGGAGTGTGAAGTACAAGGGCAGATGTTAAATATTCATCTCAAGAGAGGATCATTGGGGTTTATAATAGTATTGACTACATTCTCGTTTCATTTTCTTCGTTCAAAGAAACGGCTTCTGTCGCTGTAGACTCCAAGGGCCAGTTTTAAAAATTCAGTGTTAAAGCAAAATAAATGTTATTCATAGTGGCAGAATTCAGTAAACTTTTAATAATGAGCAGGTAAAGTGGAGTCTTAGAAAAGGCTATGATGGTTAAATTAGTCTAACTGGGGATGTGTCCTTATCATTTTTAGGGCAAGAGCTCTTTCACTTAAGCTCTGGGTGTGGTGCATAAAGCTCAGGTAAAAAAAAGAAGAAGAAGAAGAAGAAAGGAAGAAAAATGTAATGGGAACAAGACTTCTGCTTGTTAAATATCTAGAACGTTAGCCCCCTACCCTCTACCCCAACCCCTCAAGGCAATGTTGATTGCCTTCCGATTATTCCTCTCCCTGTGCTGTGATGAACTGGCTGCACTGTATATTATAGCAAGGATTTAAAGATGGAGGAGGTGAGATAATGTTAACACCTTCTTTTCTTACAACATCTAAAAAATCGGAATTTGTCACTCTACTTCCTAGTGCTGCATGAGCATGGAGGTCCCTGACAAGGTCTCTATAATTTTGCTGCATGTGCAGCAATTTTTTGCAAAACCCTTGTGCTCAGAGGTTTAGTTACATCTCCCAGTACAGACACTGTCTTCAAAAGTCTTTGGGGAAGGGAATGCCACTATGTGCAGTCATGAACCCTAATAAAAGGAGTCACCAAATGGTATCATTTTATTTCTTTTTCTTTTCTCCTTGCTTCATCTCCTTGACTAGGGTTTCTAAGCACATACCTTAGCTCTATTTTTTATTTTATTGTCTTTTCTTTGTCAGTCACTCACCGACAAGAAATAACAACAACAACAACAAAACTCGGATGTTTGGCCAAATGACCTTTCTACCATCTTATTTTTTTGTCATGTTCCATTTATCACAGACTGAAAATCCTTAAAGGCAGGTGCCATGCTTATCCATAATTTATATTCAAGACTGGGCATCTTTTAGATGTGTATTAAATTTTATATACAAAATAGTATAAAACTTTGCTGTAATGATCCCAGAAATACTTGATTCTCTCTCTTTTTTTTTTTGTTTTTATTATTTTTCTTTTTTAGTGGCTGGTAAAATAGGAAAAGGCGGGGGTCGTCATTTAATGCAGAAAGACATTTCTCTAAATGTCAGTACTTATGAAACGCCATTTTAAACCTTTATAAATGATTATCTTCCCCAGTACTGATGGGGTAGTTTCACATTGCTGCTCAATTTATTTACTCAGGAGACCAATTTATTTCACTACCTCTGTACTAACTGTTTGCATTGACATCTAGGTCTGCTTTGAGCAAGCAACTGTGACAAGTTGTTTATTGAACTGTAAACAGGTATTGTCTGAATCTAAACAATGGCTTTATCTAATTAGGAGACCATGGGCATCATCTTAGCCCCATGTGGCTATTCTAATCCATCCTAGTATCTCAGGCAAATTTCCCATGCCTTTTAAAATCTTGCTCACATTAAAATCCATTGCCACGAAGAGAAGAATAATCCTCATTTTGTCTTATAACTTTACATAGTGATGTTTTGTGTAAAAATGGACCGACTATAATACACTGAGCAAGGAAAGTCCAATTTAAAATGGTTGAATAAGAAAAAGAGAACATGAATGAGATATAAAAAGAAAAGAAGAATGACTAAGGATGAACTGGGTCTGCTGCTTAGGTCATAAAAATGTCTTGTTTAAAGTAGAAAACATTTTCCTAAAAAAAGGGGTCTCAGTGAAATCATGACTATGAGTTTTCAGACAAAAATACAGATATGATTATGGTAAGCATAATAGGAGGGAGGGGGTGCGTTAATTTTCTGGATTCAGATTGAAATAGAGCATGTTCAAAAGCACTTAGGGACCCTCATCTTACCCACCATTGCTTTGTACCTGAAAGTGCTAATTGGGTGCAGCAATCAATGTCTTTTGTTTTCAGCTGTCAGCAGTTTTCTGAAAAGCTTTGCCCAATACCAGAGAGAGGAACTCTTAACGAAGCTTCACTTTTCCATAGCTATTATTATTACAGTTTCCTCTTGGAAGGGGAGAATTAATTGCAATTAAAATAAAAAAAATGTCACTGTAGTGAAGTTTTCAAACATGAGACAAAACATAGATATCCTTCTAAAAAAAATGGGCAGGGTGATGACCCACTGGCATATATTAAAAAGAAAAAGCTGTATCAAAAACCAAGCAGGGTAAAGAGGTGTTTTTTGTTTTGTTTGTTTGTTTTGTTTGTTTTTTTTTTTTAGTCGCTATATAGGCACTCTGTTCATTTTTATCATAAAGCTGGATTTTCACATTCTTTGTGTCTCTTCCCAGGCATTGAGAGTTGCTTTCTTAGTTGCATCCTTAACGATTTGTGTAATTGGTTTCACTCACTGAAGCCCAATTGGTGGGTTCATTGTGAGTGCCTTATAAAATATGAATCTATTTAAAAATTAATAGTAAATCAATATTAATTCAATAAAATATTTTAATCTGAGGTATGAATATTTTATACCTTCACACAGACATGCAGATTTCAAAGCCGTTTTCATGTTTCTGACAGGCCTTCCAGTTTTGCCAGGATGCATTCAAATACTCCTCCTGGCACCTTGCTGGCTCCCAGTTCCCCCAGCTAGAGCTGCCCAGGTCAATGGTTATGTTTATTCAAACTGCTGAAAGAATGCAAATAAGATGCATGCTGCCTATGAACACAGGAAAGTTTATTTGTTTCATTGAGTTTTAGTTTCTCCAGTTGCTGCCTAGAATATGCATCTGGGGATCTCAGGCAACCTTACAGGTCAATCCTTGTTCACCCTAGGTTTGACTCCTATCAGCCCTGGCGTGCCACGGCTCCTTTAGGATGTCCCTGACAAGGGCTGGACAGAGATGGACTGCCACCAATCTAGGTAAAATGAGCCAGTTGTACCCAGCTGATAAAAGCAGAGATTTACTGGAGCAGACAGGCCTGGGCTTAAATAGGCTTCTCTACTGAAACCCTGTGTGTCACCAGAATCAGTCATCTCTTTTATCAGGCATCATCAGCTAAAACAATGGACTAGTGCCTGAGTTTGGCTGGAAAGGGAGATGTCAAAAAACAGAGCGAAATGTGCTATTATGATCAGTGGGGTTGGGTCCTCCTGTGTTTCCCGACCTGAATACTGAGAGGGTTGTTGGTACTCCAGGTGCAGAATAAAGCCATAAAAACTTTAAAGCTAAGGTAATGATAATGAATTAGGAGGGGAAATGGTTTCAGCACTGATTTAATACAAGAAGTGGGTAGGTAATGGCTAAAACAATTATTTTTCTTCTGTTGGGGTTTCCACCTTCATTTGTCTTCAATATGTCTTGGCTACCTGATGCCTAAACTATGTTGGCGGAAGAAAGAAGAAAATGTCAGCTGAATTCATTTAAACTTTGTTGGCTATGGTTTCTTCTTTAGGGAGCAATGGTAAATGAGGCAATTGAGTTACTAAATGTTTTCAGTGCATGGCCTAAGCCCTTGAGAATAAGTCTATATAGGTTAGAACAGCCCCAAAGTAGGAAGCAGGTATTACGAATACAGTGGAGGATTTATATCAGATGCCTAGCAGAGAAGAACTGAGTCCTTGGGGTCTCTGTGGGTCCCTAGGGCCCCATGTAGAGCCTTTTGTGTAGTGGGCCCTCAATAGACATTTTGCTAAAGAAATGACTATGTATATATTCATTTTTGGCAGTTATTAAATTTTCCTTTGCAATTTCCTCTGAACACAAAACAGCACCCTAGAATGATATAGCTGCTTAACTTTTTAGTAATTGATTATTGTATTTTCCTTTTAGAAGAGAAGTTTGCAGCTTTGTAAAAATGTATTGCTGGTATATATTGAAGCTAAGGGAATGTCACCACATCAATCAGTTCTCTCTTCTGTGTGCAGAAGGGCACTGGCAGTAAATGTTCTTTCTGAAGTGTTCCCTGGCACTGATATGACTTTCTTCTTCCATTTTTTCCTTATTTGTTTAGATGGTTTACTTATGAGTGTACCTGACTGGGTTCCCTGGTCATCTTTTCCTTCATAAGCCTATTAAGTGGGAGGTGTGGATCTGAGCACACAGAAGGGCCTGAGTCTGCTGCTAAAATAAGAGATGGCCTTGATAGGTTGACCAGCTGTTCAGTTTTGCTCAAGACTGTCCTAGCTTTTGCACTGAAAATCTCACACCCTGAGAAACTGCGAAGTCCCAGGCTAGGAGAGATAGTTGGTCACTCTGGCACTGGCACTTGAGATATTAAGCATTGGCCTTTTATGTTGGCGTTGATTTCAAGTGAATGTTAAACTTCTGGAAGTTCCATGGGTTTGAAGATTAAGAAGGACTTTGATGTAGTTTATGATTTTGCTAAAATAATGATAATAATGGTAATTGATGAGTGAAGGGACAGTCATCTAGTTTAGAAATCATCCACCTGGTGATCTTCTTAACCTCCATTCAGACTCACTAACCACATTTAGAATCAGTTCATGAGGAGGACCTAATATAAAAACCACGGTTTATTAACAGAGTAGGGTCAGCAATATTCTTCATTGAGGATGGGACAGCTTTTCTGGTAGAGCCAGATTTGAAACCCAGCCTCCTGGCATTCAACCACTCTGCTGAGGGGTATTCTGTGATTAACTGAGGTTAAAGTTATTAATTGCAGTGTCTCCACTTTTGGTGGAGTTGTTTATTTGTATTTCCCTATTAGATCATGACTTCCTTAGGGGCCAGGGTGTGGCCTCAGTTAGCCTTGTCTTCTTCTCCAGATCTGTGGCTTTGGGGGTGGAGCAGTCTTTTGGCTTTTTAAGGAGCTGCCTACTCACTTGGAAGTGATATATAAGAGCCTCACATTTGCCGTGCTTTCTTTCTCATTCTCCCCTTCTTCAGATGGGAAGCCATCTTCTCCCACCTACCACCTCACTGGAGTTTACTCCGGCTCTCTCTAGTGGGAAATGGGTGAGGGAACCTCAGAAATTTATATGTAGGTGAAAAAATCAGATCTTCCTGATTCTTGTGTGCACAGGTATTTATGTGTGTATATGTGTGTGCATATATTTGTATACAAATGAGGAGGACACGCAGTAGCCTTGTTCATATTCATGTGTCTTTTCATAGAGACAGATTTTAATACCCTAGCATTTGTCTATTTCTTCCAAACCACCCAGATTTACTGGGAGGGGAAAAAAAAATCATTGTTCTGTTGCCTACAAGCAGCTGTTCCAGATGTTTGGAGAGAAGGCATATGTAAATATCCCAAAGGTATGGCACTTTAAAGGATGACACTTTCTTTAATAGTTAGTGTCTTGATTTCTAAGAATTTAATTTCTTTGGAGTTGAAAGCAATATGACATAACAGGGAAAACCACAGTGGGTGCAAATGCTAGCTTTGCTGTGATCTTAGGCAGGTAAATTAAGCTTTCTGAGCTTTATTTTTCTCAAGTGGGAAGTGGGATAATGTCTACCTTATAGGGTTTTTGTGAGGTTTATTTAGAAATGTTGTATGAAGTAACAATCTCTGGCACATCATAATGGCTCTATAAATGAGAGCTATTAAAAGTAAAAGAGAATTCAGTTCATCCTAAGAAAGCTCTTTCAAATATTAGCACTCCCCAGCAGTGAGACAGGAATTGGTGAGCTTCCCAACTTTGGAAATACTGAAAACAAGACCGGATCATTATCTTTCTGAAAATGTCCATACCATGTAGATTTATTTTATTTAATAAGATATTAAATATCTTATTAAGGCTTTGGTAATTCTCACCTAAACTTCTTTTAATAAAAGCATTGAGTTAAAAAAAAAAAAAAACACTTTCTGACAATTTTCAAGGTAGACATATGAAGTTGGTAAACTCAGCAGATAAATGCAGACAAGAATCCAATTCCTAGAGTGGGAGGCAAGGCAAGTCCTCTTTCCAGAATGACATTTAGTCTCCCACGAGGCCATTAGATGGAAGGCACTAGAGAGCAGAACAGGGAATCTGGAATGTCCAACTTCCGCTCTGTCCTCACAGCCCCCTCGCGTTTTCAATTCCAGCCCTGGGATTCCCTCCATTCTCAGAAGGCTGATGAAGGACTGGCAAAAGGAAGCCTCCGAAGAGCATGTGGTCTTTTAACTACACAGCCCAGAAGCCCCTGATGAAGAGAGTGGTTATTTTGGGAAGGTTGAGAGAGAAAAAGCTTGAGAGTGGATGAATAAGAACTTTCAAGACTTAAAAGCATTGTGAGATCCTGTATCTTAGCTTTACTATGATTCTAGGGGACTTCCAATCATACACTTCTTATGCGGTATTCAGGATGATGCCACCTTTGATGATTTTTGAGTGTATGCGATATGAAAAAAAGTGATATCTTTACTGATATGAGAAAACATGTTTTGCTAATTTTAGTACTCTGCATCCCCTGGATAGAAAGCAGCAGTTTTTTTTTTCCTCTGTGTTTTTAATACTAGAAATGTAACTTCCTTTAAATGATGATGTATTAAAAATTGGTACTTAAGCTTTCAACTTATCTACAAGAGAGATTAAAATTTTTAACATAAAAATGTGAAGAATACAAGCTGTTTCTTTAAAATATCTCAATTATTAAATATTCAGAAAAAATTAGGGGAAAAATATTTTTTGTTACTTGGCTAAATCCAAGCTATCTGCAAATTACTCAAGACCATTTGGGCAATGTCTAATTACTTTCTACTTGAAATAATGTCTTAGTTTTTCTGATAGAAGATGAAATACAGTTTTAAGTCTGACTTTTCCAGTTTACCCTCAAATTCCCCTTTCCACTAATCTTGTGATTTCCATTTTAAGATTTCAATTTTTAGTGAGCTTTTTATTAAAATATTAACTAGAACTACTTTTTTCACATTTTTAATTGAAAAATGTACAGAGAAGAATACTGGGGGTTGTAAAGGGTAGAAGATAAATTTATTATCAATGATTTACAGTTACTTTGCATCAAGGATTTGGATGTTGAAAATATTATTTTTTCTAAAAGATTTATTGGTTGAAAACATTGTTTTTTTTTTTTGGATTTATAAGTTAGGGTCCATTCAGGGAAAATAATTCACTCTATGTGTTTCAACAAAAAGAAATGAATATTAAAAATTGCTTCCATAGATGAGAGAAGGGTTCAAAAGCCACATGGAGGATAGTCTAGCATCCCAGATAGTAATGGGAATAGGATGCTGCTACTGTCCCTGGTGTTGGACTTATAAGATGAGTTGTCAGAATCCACGAACTGGACTGTCTGGTGGGAGATGGGATCATAGCAGAGAGGAACACTCTGGTAGAATCTTTATTCTGTAGAGCCAGAGAAGACTTAGTCCCTGACACCATCTAAAGGAGTCTGGGAAATGTGGTTTACTGTGACTCAGAGCAGAGCAGAGCAGGAGAAAGGTGGCAAATATATATGAGAACATATAGTCAAAGGACTGGCACAATTGGGTCAGCTTAGATGTTGTTTGATGAATGAAGAGCTATATGACATTTTTGGTACCAGAGATGAGATAGCTGATCTACTATTATCTTGCATCTTGGATAGCATCTCCAGAATGGTGGCTGATTTGCACTGATCACTCCTTTTTCACTCCTTCTCTGGTAAGAGTGCAATGTAGCCCATCCATAGTGGGCATGAAATAATTAGTTTAATCCCAGTGATTATATCCAAGGTGTGATGTTTAAAAGTAGGAGACATCAGTATTATGCTCAGGCTAGATAATGGCATCTTCAGTGCAGTAATATGGGAACTGAAGAATCCACTGACTAGCAAGAGTATTCATTCCTCCAACACAGGCCACTTAGACTCGAGAGACAGGTGTGGCACAGTAAAAATGGACAAATTCCATTTGTAGTTAAAAAGGCAACAAGCATTCTGAAGAGAGCCAAAAGGAGAGGAAGTTTCATGTTTTAGCACTTGTGTGAGTTTGAACAATAGCTGATAGGAACAGGATGTGCCAAAGCTATAGAGATTCAGTTATTAAAGACCTCACACTTCAAGTATAAGCTTTCAGCAATTACTTACAGAGGGGCAGAAAAGTCTTTATAGCTGTAAGAAAAGCTCTGATGAAAGAAAATAGCAATTCCAATTTTCAGTGATATAAGATGTAGAAGAAGATTGTGATTTATTGAGAAAAAATGATAAGAGAAGAAGAGGATCCTGACAGAATCAGAACATCAACATTTTCTTTAAGGATTCATAAGTTCCCTAGTGGAAAGGACAGAAAGACAATGCTTGAACAACTTTGCACATTTTGTTGTCACTATTTTAAAGGTAATTTAATGATTTGGTTCATTCATGCATTCATCAATTATTTATTAAAATGTCCTCTATGTGCCAGGATAAAATTACAAACTGAATTAGACATAACCTGTGCCCTCTGGGAGCTTAATGTCTAGGGGAAGATACTAACTAGTGACCAGAAAACTCGAGAAAAAATTAAGAGGTGTCATCATAGAGAAAAAGAGGGTCCTGGGGGAATACCTTGGAAGAACACCTAATTCAGGTGGGATAAAAAGGAGCAAAGGGGAAAGATTAAGGGAAAAAAATATACAATTAAACTGAGCCCTTGAGGATGAGTCAGTCAGAGTTGTTTAGAAGGGTAATTGTGAAAAGTATTTCAGGCCAGAGAACGTATACAAATTTTTGAGGGCAAGGAGAGCATGGTGATTTTGAGGATCTGAAATAAATTCAAAATAGTCAGTGGGTAGGTGTTTATACACTAAGTGTAAAATAATAGACCAGAGAGGTAAGCAGACTTCAGGTCCTTATAAGTCATGTTGAGGAATTCAGATTTAACTCACTCATTCACTCTTTCATCCATTGTTCACCCATGCAACAGTTTTTAGTTACTCCTATGGGACCTACATGCTAGGTGTTTGGCATGAAATGTTAACCTAGACATGTCTTCTACCCACACAGAACCTAATAGTCTATCCAGGGAGGTAATAAAAAAAAATTTCAATAAAGCATGAAAAGTTCTATGACAGGGCAGCTATTCTAACATGTGCTTGCTATGCAAACACATGGTAGACACACTTAATCTGGTTGTCAGTGGAGACAATATGGGCAGGGGGGAGATCAGGAAGATGTTTCAAAAGAAAAGAATATAAAAATTATTAGGAGTTGGGGGAGAAGATGGAGGTAGCAGTGTTGTCAGCGTAGGAAAGAGCATGTGTAAGGAGGTAGAAGTAAAGAAAAACATGCCTTAACTGAAGACATGAAAGAATTTCTGTACAGCTAAAGAATGAAAGGTCTGAAACCACGTTAAGGAGTTGAGATACATCCTAAGGACATTAGGAATACATATTTAGAACATTCAATAAAATTACTGGATATAAGATAAGTATAAAGAAGTCAATAGATTTCTTCTATATTTGCAATGATCATTTAAAACGTAATTGAGAAAAAATGGTGTCAACAAAAATAATATTGATAGCAATAGCAAACACACATGAAGTGCTATTCCTAGCATCCAAGCCTCTTCTCTGAGCACACTGCAGAACCTGCGTACTCTTCTCACTGCACTACACTCTTCCTAGAAACTTCACTATGCAAGTCATGTCTTTATTGAAATGTTTTCTTTTCCTCTAGGCCTCTCAGTCCATCTTTCCTTCACTTACAGCAGGGACCAGGCATTTAGCTCTGCACCTGCCTGAAGGCAGCCTGCGTTCCTGGCTAGAGTCCCCACCTCAGCTCCCGGGGAAGGGCAAGGCTGCCCGCCTCTGCATCCTTTTATTCTGATGTCTTGTCCTTAATCTAACCGGCTTTGTTTCCAGCATTTTCTTCTACTTGTTCTCATCCTTGCTTTTTTAGTTTTCCCCACTCAAAAGCTCATTTGCTTCTCAATGTTTCTGGATCATTTCCATGTGGCATATAGTGTACTGGATAATATAGACATTTAAAAATGTAATTTTATGACTCTGCAGACATGCACAGAAGATTTCCGGCATGCTGGCCACAAGGAACACATTTCTATGAGCGAAGGCGAGGTATGTGGGCAGCCTAGATGTTTGCTAGTTGAAGAAGCTCTCTCTACCTTAGTAGATAGAACTAACATGCTACTTTGGAATGACCATAAGGCCTTTGGGAAAGACATTTATCAGCTATGTGTAATTTTTGAAGGCAATTGCTTCAAGAAAAAAGCCCAGGGATGATTTATTTGCTCAATACTTTCTGTGGTGTTATTTTTATTTTGTATTAAACATACATACTATTCAAATGCAGTGCTTTTACGTTTTATCATCATTTCCGTATATTTAAAGTATCACATTCTATCAGCATAAGCGTGAAACTTGTTTACTGAATTTCTTCCTGAGCCGAGTCCAGACACTCCTTAACTTAGAACAAATCACACATACAAAATGAAGATAAAATGCCAACACCCAGAGCAAGGCAAATAAATATTGTCATGAGCACGGCTGGAACAGAGCACTGGGATTGGAGTAAGAAAAACTGGATTTGCAACTCAACTTTTCTAATTAGTAGCAGTGGGACCTCAGATAAACCTTAGCCTGGTTTTTCTCACTAAAAACCAGGACAATGAATCCTGCCTTACTTCCTTTTATCTGTCCACTTGTGAATTCATTATTCATTAAACAAATACTTACTGAATGCTTACTGTGGGGTAGATATCTTGTTAGGCAAACAGCACTCACATTCCCTTCCCTCACAGGTTGTCAGCAAAGTCGATGCGACAGTCAGAGCAAGAACCACCATTTACCAAGTGCTTACTCTGTGCCGTGGACTTGACATTATTATCTTTATTGTATTATGTGCCATTCAGAGGGTTCTTACCCCATGTAAACGTGAGGTAATAGAAGCTCAATTAAAAAAAAACATGTTTGAAGTCAGATAGTTTATAACGGGCTGACTGAGATTTGAACCAAAGTGTATCAAAACACCCTGAGTTGCCAAAAAACCCATCAATATGAAAATTCCTTATAAACAAAAAGCACCAGATAAAAAGAAATATTATTTACTAACATTATTATTCATATCCATGTGTGCTGCTGTAAAAACAGACCAACAACAAAACCAAAACAGGAAACCAGTTTAAAGTTACTATGAGAATTCTCATTATGATGCTTTGAATCCTGGTTTTATGTTAGAAATTTCCATTCTTTTCCCCCTGTGGGCACACATTGCTGCTGTTCTTTTTCTGTCTGCAGATCATGGTTGGGCTCTTGGTAAGCACATTATTTAAAAAAAAAAAAACTGAAATGGTTTCGTCGCAGAATCCCTGTGTCAGGGAGGTTGTGTACCTCCTTGACAATGAAAATGCCAATTTCTCATAAAAAGGCAAAAACTCTCGTTTCAAAAGGTTGAATATAATGTTACTTAACTAATTTCAAATGACTACTTTTAGGTCACTGAAAAAAGTCCAGATATAAGAATAATCTCTGGGGTCTGTAACATTTTCATTTGATTCGAGAATGGATAAATTTTAATTCATTTTAACCTCTTGCCTTTTGGTATTTGGCTCTTCTGACAGGAAGCATCTATCCACTGTGAGGTTTGTCTCAGTATAGCCTGCCTTAACCAAGAGTCTGTTTTCCTATATCCTTGAAAGCTAAATGAGAGCCCCAATTTTTTGACACAAAGTGTACACACTATTTCAACAGCTTCATTAAAATTTTAGCTGAAATATAATATACATAAAAATTGTGAAAATTGTGTATATTTCTACCAAACAGATCATTATGAGTGCCCTAAAAGCCTCACTCATGCTGTCTTTCAAGTATACCATGACCAAAGGTAACCAGTATTTTGATTTTTATTGCAAAAGGATGGTCTTGTTTGTTTTTGAAATTTATATGAATGGCAGTGGAATCTTATAATATCTACCATTATGTGGCTGACTTCAGTTACTCAAACTTATGTTTGTGAGGTCCACCCATGTTGTTCTATGCAGAAATGTATTAATCTTTACTGCTATATAATAGTCCATTGTTTGAATATACCAAAATTTATTTCTTATTCACTCCACTTAATGTCGGCATTTCAGTGGTTTCTATTTGTGGCTATTAAAATAATATTGCTTTGAATATTTGTGTATTAGTATGTCACTTGATGCAGGCATGTAGGCACGTTTCATGTGTGTAAACCTAGGGATGAGTATAAATATTTTATGCATTAGTAAGTACTGCAAGTTTTCCAAAATAGTTGCAATAATTAAAAAAATCTCACCAGCAATATATGAGAATGACTGTTATTCTACATTCTCACCAGACTTTTTAATATTAGCTATTCTGGTGGGGGTATAGTGGTATGTCATTGTGACTTTAATTTATATTTCCTTCATGACTAATGAAGTTGAACACTTTTCACATTTTTATTGACTCTTCACATGTTCTTTTTTGTGATGTGTTTTGTAGTAGGTAGAAAAATGTCTCCCCCAAAATGTCTATGCCCTAATTCTCGAAACTCGTGAATATCTTAAGTTACATGGTGAAGAGGAATTAAAGTTGCAGATAATCAGCTGATCTTAAAATAGGAAGATTACTCTGGATTATCTAGGTGAGTGCAGTGTAATCACAAGAGTCCTGAAGAGTGGAAGAAGGAATTAGAAGAGAGAACCAGAGATGGAAGAGTGAGAAGGGATCAGCTCAATGGTGCTGACTTTGAAGATGGAAGAATGGGGTCATGAGCCAAGTGTACTGACAGCCTTTAGAAACTGTCCTGGAGTGTCCACAAAGAGTGCAGCCCTGCTAACACCTGGATTTTAGCGCAGCGAGACCCATTTTCAAATTCTAAACTACAGAACTGTATGATAATAAATTTGTATTGTTTTTAACCCACTAATTTTGTGGTAATTTGTTATAACAGCAGTAGAAAATTAATATATGTATCTTCATATTTTTATGGGGTCTATCTTTTTGCTTTGTAGAGGTTCTTGCTATATTATGGATAGGAGTGCTTTTTTGGATTTGCTTAGTATTTTGCATCTATATTCTTAAGAGGAATTCACATAATTTTCCTTTACTTCAATGTCTTTGTCAAATTTTGATAACAAGGTTTTGCTGGCCAAATTAAAATCATTCTGGGGTGCGGTCCCTCTGTTTCTAGTCTCTCATAGAATAGGTGGAAGATGCTGTTCCATGCTTCTTAAGTGGTGGAATTTATCAGCCAAGCCATATTGGCCTGTGGTTTTATTTCTGAGAGACTTTTTTTTTCTCCTTTCACCCATACATTATTTAAAAGTGTGATTTTCTTTTAAATTTTCAAAAAGGTACATTTTTAACCTATTTTAATTTACTTTTTTATGGTCAGTTTATTTAATTGCATTATGGTTCAAAGATTAAGATTTTTAAATAATTAAAGGGTTCAATTTATTAATTAGGTACAGGATAAATCAGATTTTATTTTCCCCCCATATTTTATCATTAATAAACTGTACCTTTTCAAAGAAAATCTCTTCTAAATTTTCAAATTTTGCATAAAGTTACTTATAAGATCTTTTAAAAACATTTATAGGATCTGTAGTAATATCATCTTTTTATTCTTAACTTTGGTGGCATTTGCCTCTCTCTCATCTTGAGTCTTGCTGACAATTTATGAATTTCAACTGATTTTTAGAAGATAAACTTTGATTTTGTTGGGTTTTCTCTTATATATGTGAATTTCCTATTTTATTAATTTCTGCTCTTATCTTTAATCTTTCTTCTAATATCTCTAAATTTAATGCTGTTTTTTTGAAAAGGGATACTTAAATCACTTAGAATTTTAGTCTTTCTTCTCTAACGTAGATGAATTTTAACACTAAACATACTCTTCTAAACATTTTTGCTACAAATCACAAGTTTTGACATTTTTGTTTCACTTAGAAATATTTTGTAATTTGCTTTCTGACTTTTTTCACCCATGAACCTTTTAAAAGTACATTGCTTAATTTCCAAGTATTCAAGTATTTTCTAGTAGTCTTTTTGTTACTGATTTCTAAATTAATTCCACTGTAGTCAAAGTATATATTCTATTTACTTCAGTCCTTCAGAATGTGTTGGGATGTCTTTATAGCCAAGCACATTGTCAATTTTGGTAAATGTCAATTTACATTAAAAAGGTATGCATTCTGTAGTGATTGTGAGTAGTGTACCTCATATATAGAATAGTTTTCTTAATAATGTTAAAATCTTCTGTGTCTCTGACATTTCAGTATTTACTTGTTTAATCAGGTATTAAAAGAGGTGTGTTAAAACCTATAATTATGTATTTATCTAGTTTTTTTCATTTTTTCACTTTTTGTTTAGTTTTTAAGACTGTGTTATTAAGTATGTACAATTATAAATTATATTCTTTTCCTTGGGGGTTGACCTTTTTAACATTACCAAGTATTCCTCTTTATCCTTAATAATCTTTCTTACTTTAAATCTACTTTGTCTGATGTTAGTTTCACTATGTTAGTTTTCTTTGGTTAGTGTTTGTATGGTATATTGGGCACTCCTTGTGCACTGTCTCACATTCTCTTGGACTTATATCTGATTCCAGAAATAATTATACAGAAATAAAATTCTAAAATTCTTATATAAAGATTTGAATCAGCATGACAACTGGTCTCATGTATAAGGAAAATATTGTTAGAGTCATTAGTATCAGTATATATCCTACTGAAGTTATCAAATCCGAAGGTTAAAAAAATAAATGAGCATCAAGACAAAATTCAAATCATGTACCAAGGGGACAATATCAGGTTTTCGTTAGATTCCTTTCTATAACCTTAGTTGGAAAGTTTGTCAACTGATAGAAAATCATGTCCATTGCATTCTGGTGGAATATGGGCCCCAACAGTTTTCACACAAGGAGGTTGTCCTTGAGGCATAACAAACATATCTGTGTTCAAGAACTTTAGAAATACAAAACTTACAAAACAAATGATCCAAGTGTAACTGGATGACATAAGCCAGATGATCTATAAATAAATCAAAATAAAAAATTTTTGAAATAATGAAAATATAAAAATACTAGCAATAAACATTTAATCTATCTAAATATAGAATTAAACTTTGAAATCTACCTCAATTAATGACATGCAAATGTTATAAACCTTAACAATATACAAATAAAATAAAATAATCAGAAGATGAAGGAAGTCTATGTGTGTCAATGTCATGCTTTGTTATAGCAGGGAAATGATAAATTCCACCCAAAATTAAAACATTTAGTTTAAAATATATAATAACTCTAGCCTCCCAGTATTTTTCATAATGCTTTTAATTAACTTTAATGAGATATTATAACTTCTTATTCAATTAATTCAAGTATAGTAAAAATGACTATTATGTATATGAGGCAAGAGATGCCTAAAATAGTGGTTAACTATGGCTTTTGGGAGATGGTAGTTTCTTGATGACTTTTTACTTTTTCTTTTTCTTTTACATATCACTAAACTTTTCCTTTTCTTATAATGAGCATGTATCATTTTTTTTCAAAACTTCTGAAGTTATTTTTCTAAAAAATTAGAGAGTAATAGAACCATCCTTAGCTAGATAAAATTATCACCTTTTTCTAAATTACCTTTAGGAAGAAACTTTATATTTTATCTTAAAAGATGCTACTGATTGGATTATTCTTTGTCATGGTGAGCCTAATATGATCAATTTTTATTTGTGTATCACTAATGAAGAATGAATCCTTTTTCTCTGCAACTTCTAGCATTCTGTATCATTCAGTATAACCTTCCATATCCTAGCCTCCTCTGTTTTAAGTCAGGTTTATCATCTCTCCTCTTAGATCTATAAACAGACATTGTCACCCAAAAGGACCCTCTCTGAGAAGCAGGATGACAGTGGAGTGCTACTAGTTTGAAAGCTTGTCAGATTGACAGCCATTCTGCTGTGTACTAAATAGCATCAAATAATTAAAATGCAGATTTTATGATAGACGATGAGAGGACAGAAAAAATTGGCTCACAATTACTGAGCACCTGATGTATGCCAGGCACCGTCACAGCACCTCTGTGAGTTGTTACCCATCTCATTCGGCACATGAAGAAACAGAAACCTGGGGAGGGCAAAGAAGGGCGGTGATCATGCGGCTCCCGGGGAGGGCGACGAAGTGCCGCGATCACGTGGCTGTTAGAACAAGCCTGTGCTCCACTGTGCTCTCCCCTCTGTTTCTGCAGCCGCTCTGAAAATGTTCCCATTTGCTTTTTAAAAATTGTGTTTATTGCACTTAAAAAAAATCTTAAAATTTTACCTTTGATATAGATGGTTAAAATTTTGCTCCAAATTGTTTTTAAGAATTTCTATAAAGACAACAGAAGCAGATGATTCCAGCCAGAATCAAAATTTAGTGGTGAAATGAGATCAAACCCATAAAGAGTTAATTACTCTAGCTCTAATTAAGTGTAGTCTTCTTAAAAGAAAAAAAAAAAAAAGAAGAAACCTGCTTTATCCTGGCAAGAAGCCTGTAAAAAAGGGACGATCTGTCACAGACTCACAGAACACAGTAATTAAGGTCTGAAACGCTTTCCAATCAAAGAACAGGAAGAGTTCACTCAGAGTTAACTGTTTAAACAGCTTCCCTTGTGAAATGGCATTGCCACTGTATGTTTTTAGATTGAATTGATTTAATTTCTGACTGTTTGCTTCCAAGTAGGAATTAGAGCCTCCATTAGGAATTGCTAATGGTGTCCATTCCAGACTTGCAGCCCAAGACAGAGGAAGAGGGAAGGACTAATGTTGTGTGCCTGCTGAGTATGCTGCAGCCAGAGCCTGGTCGCGAGGCTAATGTTTGCAGCAGGCAGGAGTAATGAACAATTAATGAACCTACATTGTGTTTACATGTCTCATTTTAAAACCAATCATTTATGTGCTCTAAGTAAGATGTTATGCTTTCACAAACGCATTAACATTCACAAGTAAATGAAAATCTGTATACTGTTCCAAAAGTATGCTAAAATTTCACATGTTTCTTTTCACAGCAGAGCCCCAGTCAGTCAACACATTCATGTAGTGACACCTGTAACTCACACATGGTGGTTTAATTTAGAAGCAGTTGATTTTGTCATAATAAAACAACTACCTGAACTCAGTTTCATGTGTTGGTCCATTGTTCTTCCTTGCTGTCACAGTTAACCCGTATTAGGCTCCGCTCAGGACATCTACTCCACGTATGAAGTATAGCAAATGAACAAAAAGGTAGCAACTGTCACTTTCCTCTTATCGAGGTTGTGAGGATTGCTATTTTTCAAAATTCACTGGGAATTTATTTTTATATGCACGTCACAGTCATTAGTTGCTTATATTAAGGGACATATTTGGTAAATCACATTTGCCTCTAATGCGGCTGTTAACAGAATATGTTACTCGCTTTTTAAAAGTGATTAACTATTGTAGCTACCTGATAAAAATAATACCTAATATTTGCTGAGATTTTGTTTTTCGTGAGGTCCTAAGCCTTTGTGCGTTTTTTGAAATTTTCTCAAAAAGCTTATGAAGGAAGGGTTGTAATTATTCCTGTTAAACATGTGGGGAATGTGAGATTAGGTTAAATAATTTCTCCCAATCACGTAGCCCAGGTTTTCACACTCAGATGGTTTAACCATGAAGGCCTAGGTGCTGAACCACATGTCTTCTTCAGAGAGGTGAATGGCAGATGATTTTAATCTGTGCACCAAAAAATTGTTTAATGATTAAAAAGGAGTAGGGAACTTTTTGAGGGTCTAACATTATGTCCTGATAATGGCAGAGTAACCAGGAGGATATGTCTCCTATCTGTACTAGCAAAATTCTAGATTATTTAAATCAGTGACATGAGAGGAGGATGCTTTTGGATTTTACACTCTTATTATTTTGGACTATTGGAATGTTATATAGAAGCAGAGCAAACAGGAAAGCCAACCATTTATAAAACTAGAAGGATGTCCTTTCTCCATCTCAATCCCTTCTTGTTCTGCTACTCTTTTAAAATTAATTTAACATTTCATTACCTAACTGTGATTTTAACATGTTACTAACTCATGCAATCCATTCTCATATTGGTGAAATTATGATATTTAATGGATCAAGATCATGAACCATTTTATACTTCTTAGTATGATCCAAACTCTTTGGAGAAACCTTGGCCTCTGGTACCCTATTTTCACAGTCATAAGAATTTAGTTTCCTATGATCTCAGTGGTATTTAACAATAAATCCTGAACTACATGTTTAGCAAAAGCAGTGGGAAATGGATGTCAAGTCCATTCATCGCAGGTGAAAAAATTCTGTGGGTTGGGATGTCAACCAGGCATTAGTTGTGCCTTGCACTATAAAATCTATGCAAATGACCTCCTGATTAGGTCAGCTTGTTCTTCTTCCTTGAGATATTTTAAAAACAGTAACTGGCAGCTAGAGTGGTAATCTTGATGATGCTTTAAGCTGTGTGTAGTAGATATTTGGTTGTAGGAACAACCGTAAGCAAGTCCTGTGTAGCATTTTGCTCAGAGCTGTCAGCTTGACCAAATCCCATACAAAATCAATATAAAACTGCAGGTTCCGCAAAGTAAATATGTCCATTAGATGAGAAGTGTTTCAGGGTAATTTAAAATAGTCTGAAAATACACATTGGCAACTGAAGGATTTACTTAAGATTGATTTTTGGAAACACAAATGTAAGCAAAATGGTGTTTACTTCTTATATTCTAGATAAAAGAAAGCACTAAGAAAAAATTCTGAATTGTACCTGTCAAAATTGATATGATAGAGAATGTGATGTGGGCATTTGTGGCTATATTAAAAATTGAGTGATATTAACTGCTAATCATTTGAAAGTTGCAAATGTCCATTTATGAATTTATGATGTAAATGCACAGCCGCCCAGTCAAGTACATTTACAACCTGCGCCTCACTAAAGACTCAGGTGGCAGCATCTTGTCCCTGGCAGATGCTCTCCACACGCCTCAGACATCCCAGCAGCATTCAGGAACAGAGGCTGCTTCTGGAGAGGAGAAAAAAGACTCCAAAGGCTTATGTTAGGATGGCTTTGAAATAAAATGCATTTAAAAAATGTGCTTTGGTGCTGCTGTAAAATAATGCTATTGTATTTTTCATGTTTCTGTTAAAAATGAGGCCATTTATGCAGTGAAAGAGACAGTGAACTGGGAGGGAGAATTGGGAGATGTTGGAGTATCTGATGATATTCTTTTCCTTTCCAGGCACTGGGAAATTCTGTAGTTGTCACTCACATTAGCAGAATGTAGAACATAAGCTGAGCAGTGCCAGGATGCCCTCACAGGAAGAACCAAGGCTACTTTGCCCATCATGCTAAACTCTTGAGTGCCACATTGCTGGAGGATTTAATGTGTGTGAAGGAGTTTGAGGAAGTCAGTAGGGCTCCACATTGAGTTTGGAGCATCAAATTGGATAGTAAATATCGTGGATACTACTGGATATTTTTAATTACAGGTATGGCTGAGTTTTTCTATTTCAATGACTTTGAGACTTTTTGTTAGCTAAGAGTAACAAGAGAGTAGTTGGAATAGTAATCCAGTAGCAGGGAAAGAACTGGTGACACAGAAAATTTGAAAGGACAGTGGATGGCCAAAGTAAAGTGCATTCTAACCGTCATTCCAGAGTCACAAGTCTACACAGAGGAGGAAGAGAAGGCCTTAAACTGAATGAAGCTTGGGAACACCAACATTTGAAGAGCTGGCAGAAGAGGCATCTTTGGAAGAGAAATTGTTAGAATAATACCTTCCACTTTGCTATGAATTTAAACCTCAGAACTTTTTTGTTTTGTTGTTGTCGTTGTTGTTGTTGTTGTTTTTTGATTACCAACCCCATTTTTCTTTTTCAGATAAGTAAACAGAAGCTTAGAGAGGGAAATATTATTCCCAAGGTTACATAACTAGGATGTAACAGAGCTAGGATCTAATGCCTGTTATGACTGACAGCAAAGCTGCTGTGCTAACTATTCCCTAAATCTTAAAAAAAAAAAAACTTGTTTAGAATTATGAGGAAAATATAAATAAGAAACTGAGTGATATTAGAACCAATAATATAAGGCTGAACATTTCCAAGGCAGGGTTGGCAAGAATCTGATGCTGACTCAAAGTATTGCCAATTAAATTGGCATATGATTTAAGATATTATAAATCTTCAGTATCAAACTGTAAACCCTAATACTAAACATATGCCTTTTCTCTGATGTTTCCTACAATTTCGGCTGACACTGAACTCAACACTTGAGGTCAGCTGGAGCTCTTGGTCGCTGTTGATAACCTGCTTGTTCCTGCAGTGGCCCTGTCTGGCAGATGCCCGAGGAGACCCAGTCTCTGTTTCTACCCGCCCTGCACCCACACTTCTTTCGTAGGCTTCTTTGAGTTGTGGTCTGATATTACAAAAAACTCTTATAAAAATAATTTTTCATTTGGTTTTCAATTATGTGCTGAATGAGGATCTTTAAGAAATGTGTTCATTAAAAAAAAAAATGAAAACATGGCCTTTATGGTTTACTACACCTATTTAAAACCATGTTTTTAAAGAAAGCCCTAAGCTGATTGATGATCCACTCATTGCTTTAGCTTTCACTGATAATGATGTATAATAAGAATAGGGCACACCCTTCACTGCAGATAAGTGCCGGAGGGGTGAGTTATGACAGGAGGCACCTGCAAACGTTTAGTAGGAGAAGCCGTTGTGAAGGGCTGTCAGGCCATTAGCAGTGATTTCTTTTTCTTCTTAAAGATTTCCTTTTTTCAGTCTTCACTTAAGTTTTAATTTTGGATTCTATTTTTCTGAAAAAAAAAAAAAGTCTTACAGTGCAGTAAACATAAGGTTAAGTTGATCCTTTTGAAGGAAGGCTGCTTACTGAGGTGAGTAAGCCACAAACAACAAAATTTATACCCTTCAACTGGAAATAAAAGTCTCCAGCATCTGTTTTTCTGTTCTTCAGTATTAAATGTTCATCCTCTCTACTCTTACAACTTTGCAAACACCATCTTATTCTAAAGAGTGCCTTATTGCTAGTGCAATTTTTAGGTAAATTGAAATCTTCCCTCTTTTAATCCAATCCTTCTCTCTGTCTCTTTCTGTCTGTCTGTCTGTCTGTCTCTGTCTCTGTCTCTGTCTATCTCTTTCCCTCTCTCTCACATACACACTTATACACACATGAATTAATAGTTAAGAGAAGCTTCTTTGCATGCCATGTACCCGCATACAGACCTAATCACTGAAGGAAGACTCTTTTCTGATCCTAGTGATACATGTTATTTAATTACTTAAATTAATTTTTTATTTGTAATCTCAGGTTTTGTTGACCTTGAAGAGCTCTCTGAAAGAGCAATCTAAACACCAATTTTAGCATATAGACAGGCCTATGGAGAATAAGAAATAATAGTGTAGTCTGATAGGTTAAATTTTGGATTTATATTTCAAAGATCAGAAGTGCAAATTCTATTAAGGTTGTGCTTATGATAAAATTTCTTTTAAAACAATTTTTTATCTTTAGTTTGAAAATCTACAAGATGATCTATAATCCAAAATATTTCCTATACTGGGGAGAAAAGCTGTTGTAAAAATAAATATAATGACCACAGCTAAAAATAAGATCTTATTACATTAACCCTCCATTGATTTCAATATGAAACAAGGTTCAGAGGTGAATGAACAAATTTACTATTGAAAATACTCCTTTGGAAAATATGAGCACCTCAATGTCACCAATAGAATTTCTGCCAGACTCTTGATGTGACAGACTGGTTTGGCTCTGTGCAACTCTGGGATGGGGGTGTGAACTGGCTCAGGGAGTCTTGGAGGTGGAATGGTAGATATCTTAGTTCATTACATATTAGTCTGTAGCATTCTAGTCCTAGGACCCCGAAGTTCATGTCCTCCTCACATGCAAAATACATTCATTCCATCCCAACAGCTTCCCAAATCAGAATTTATCCAGTATCAACTCTAAAATCTTAAGTCCAAAGTCTCACCTAAATATCATCTAAAACAGGTATGGGCGAGATGTGGAGTACGTCATCCTGAGGTGCAATTCCTCCCCCCCACCCGTGAACCTGTGAAACCAGACAAGAGTGTGCTTCGAAAATACAAAGGAGGGACAGGCATAAAGTAGGTGGGACAGGCAGAAAGGAATGCTGGGTCCCAAGCAAGTCCAAAATCTAGCAAGGCGAATTCCATTGGAATTCTCATCTGAGGCAGATCAGATTTGAGATATTCACCTCCAATGACATCTTGGCATTTAAAAAACATCTTATCACAGGTGACTAGTAGGCTCATGTCTTCTGGAATACTATCTTTTCTCCTCCTCCAATTAAGGAGTGGTGACCACATTCTGCTGTTGTCACTCTTTGCTTTGGAGAGGGATCTTCATGTGGGGTGGAGAGGGGAACCCACCTGAAGGTCATTTGTGTATCCAAACTACCAGATAGTATTGAAGATCAAAGGACCAGGTTAATGATATCTGAATGGATTGGCTTTACTGGCATCATGATTTCAAAAGCCACTACAGGGATATACTCAGAAAGTGCATATGAAAATTTTATGTGGAATCAGATGATTGCATGAAATGTAACCTCATCATTTTAAAAGCTGTGAGATTATTTCATAAGATTTCATGTTACCTTTTGGGATTTTTGTCTGTAGATAAGTTTCTTTTGTTTGGGTATTTTTATATACCGAAAATCTGGAGCAATTAAATTTCAAACCAGTGAGGTGTGTGTGTGTGTGTGTGTGTGTGTGTGTGTGTGTGTGTGTGTGTATGATGATGACCAGATCAGGCAAGAAATTCCTCTATTAACATCTAGACTGTGAGCTCCTGGAGGCAGGGTTGTGCTTCTCAGTCTTTTGGTTCCCTTAGACTTGGTTGTGATTTAGTGATATGCCTACTGTTCCTTTCTGAGTTATTTCAGAATCCAACAGGAGGGATACACTTAAGAAAAGGGGATCCAAATCTTAGTCTGGCTCATGTACCTTAATCATGAACTTACTAGTCCTTAGGTCCATGTAACCTTTTTCTGGCACAGACATCCCTAGGGGGTTCTTATGAGGATAAAGTGACTGTTACTGCTAGGCTTGCTGCCGTGGAGTTTCTGCTCCCTCTGGCACACCAGCCCCTCATTCTGTGGCTCACTGATTATCTCAAGGCCCTCAGCTCTCTGGCTGTGGCATTTCACCCCAAGTGGTTTTGTGAAGTCACCGACTACTAGGGATTTACTACTTTTATTTCAGTTATCACCTACTGAAGGGAGAAGAGGCTCCTTTTTTTCCCTTTTAGTGTTTGCAGTTTCTCAGGCCACACAGTTCAGAGAGATCTCTCTCACTGGGTTCTATCCATTGGCCTTAGTGGAGTATTAGTTTAGTTTATTTGGAATTTGGCACAATTCTCCTTAACTGGATTTGGGGGACAAATAAAGAGATTTTGTCCAGGCAGACCTTGGAGATATTGTGGGCTCAGTTCCTGACTACTACAATAAAGTGAAAATTGCAATGAAGTGTGTCAATGGAATTTTTTGGTTTCCCAGTGCATATAAAAGTTATGGTTATGCCATGCTGTAGTCTATTAAGTGTGTAATAGCATTATATCTAAAAAAAAAACAATATACATACCTTAATTAAAATACTTTATTGCTACAAAATGCTAACCAGCATCTGAGTCTGTTGGAAAAAGGCACTGATAGATTTGTTTGATACAGGGTTGCCACAACCCTTCAATTTGTAAAAAATGTAATACTTGCAAAGTGCAATAAAGTGAAGTGTAATAAAACAAGGTACACTTGTGTAATACTAGACACAAATTGTTCTTCCCAAACAGTGTCCCTTACAAGGTCCTTAGTGGAGTAGAAAACCCCCAAATCTTTCTTTCCTCAAGTTGATTTATGGCTGTCCATCTTTCCCTCCCTACTTCTCTTTTCCCCCTTCATTTTCTTCCTTTCTTCCTCCTCCTTTCCCTCCCTCATTTCTTTCCTCCCCTCTCTCATCCTTCCCTCTTGATTGCTGCTAGATGTGTGGAGGTAAATCTCTGAAGAAATAGTTGAGAATGGGCCCCTCAGCAGGGGAGGTGCAGATCGAGAAGGTTCAAAGAAGTATTGACACACATTTACTTTGTAAGGCTGCCTCTGGGAGAGGACTCTCTGTCTCCCAAGGTGGGGCTGCTAAGTGTTCAGCATCCCTTGCTGCCTGGGAGACAGGGAGGTTTGGAAGGGCTTCCTCGTTTCCACAGATATGACACTTTTGGAACACAAACTTGGGAAGAGACGCAACAGTAACAGCTAGGGTTTGGGGACAGACTGTTAATTAATTTATTTTTTTCTACTACAAATAACCCGGAAAGGGGCCTGTGATAAGATGAGATGCTAATGACAAAATATAAGCCCTGCTTAATTTACTTTTTTGTCTTGGTGGGTTGAAATTAACCCTTATTATTGAGTCCCCATAGTATTATTTTCTAATTAAAAAAAATATATATATATATGTACATATGTGTGTGTGTGTGTGTGTGTATATGTGTGTGTATATATATATATATATATATATATATATAGTGAGTTTTCAGAATAATAAGGCATTTGTAATAATCTAATGAAGGGCATTCTTTTCATCTTTATTTACTTAGCAGTATAATCAAGACCAACTTACACGTGGTCAAAAGAAATTGATGAAGAGTGGCTATTAAGAGATAGAGCACATATACGTAGACTGTGGTTAAATAATGGTAAGCAGGATGTGTTTATTAAAATGATGCAGAGATTTTATCCCTTCATTCTTGATGTCTCTTAGTACCTGACATTATACTGCTATGGTTTCCATGGAAACGGCACACACTCTTCCTTTCAGCTGACCTGAAGTTCAAGCCCTGCTGTTGCAATAGAAATGCTTAGAAGCACCTCCACTTTTATTAAAAATAAAAATACCAAATCTATGCAAAAAATGAAAGCAAAAAAATAGGGCAAGAAAATCCATTGACTATATTGCAGAAAAGAGAATATGCAATGTTTTCATTAAGCGGGAATCAAGAAACAATCTACAATGCTGGAGGTGGAGAGCGTCTGCCATTTCCTTCCCCCAAATTACCTTAGAATTGATCCTCCTGAGCCTGCCTTAACATCTGTACCTTTCATTTCTAATTCAATGTGTTCTATTTTTAGTTTTCTAGAAGTACCTCTTTTACTGATTTAAGAAGTTGTTTCTCTGTGACTTACAAAAAAATGTTGATTTTGTCTATCAACTGTGTCTTTAATAAAACAAGGTTACATTTAGGGTGACGGAGCTAGAATAAGATGTTTCACATAAGGTTGCAAGGTGGGTCTCTTGTCCATTGCTGCCTTCTGTTTGGTTTATTAGCTAAGATGCTTTTGGTTGCAAGTAATAAAAAACTGAATTTTGATTGATCTACGTAAGAAAGTGGATTCATTGGCCTATGTCACCAAAGGGTCCAGAGGCAAGGTTTGATCTGGGCTCTGGGTCTGATCCTTTAGGATTTTCTTAACTCTGACTTTCGTATGCTGACATAGTTTTCACTGTAGCAAAATGCCTGAATGGTTACCCAGGTTATAGTAGCCTGCCACACAAAAGCAAGAGAATGAGGACATCTTTTCCAAGACTTCTTATCAAATAGCTTTTTCAGCTCTATTGTTCTGATTGGGTCAAGGGCACACCCATGAGTCAATAACTGGCTGTGCTGATTGGCTGAGGCATATGTTCCATTCCCGGGTCATGGTTGATTGAGTCTCCTCCAAAGGATATGGGCTACATGGCAGAGGTACAAATAGCAGTGTAAAATTTGGGCAAATTACCAAGACAAGGATAGATGGACGCTGGAGAAATAACCATGGTAAAGGTGTAACTCATGCTAGAAACACGAGCCTCAGACTAAATTTTCCACAGTGACCAGCACCTACATATTTCTGGTGTATATGAAATATGTAGGTGCTGGTCACTGTGGAAATTTTCATATTTGAAATTTCAATCTCATATTTGAAAAATATCATATTTGGAAACAAGATGTTGGTTAGAGTGCAGTCTCACTTTCTTTCCTATTCAAGATTTAATCTCGATTTAATCCTATTAATATTGCCGCCTGCCCTCCTAATCACATTATCTTGTCTTACCCTATTTCTTTCTTTTATAGTACTTGACAATTACCATACTATAATATTAATGCTTATGGTGTTTATTGATATTATGTTTGTTGTTCATTGTATTCATTGATGAATCTCAAGTTCTTAGTGAGTGTCTAGTTCCACAAATATTTGTTGAATAAATAAATGAGTCGAATAAGTGAATAATTGAATCTGGCCAGATGCGCTGGGAACATTTACTAAAGCCATTTGATTTTTCTAATATTTGACAATGGAAAATAGTACTGAAATACCTATTTCTGCAAATTGTTGTGCTCCTGAAAGCAGGTGGCAGTAACATTAGCCTGACTTGGCCTTCTGGGAAAGACCTGTTTACCTGGTGGGTAAAAGTGGTGGTATATATGGGAAGCTCAGATCTACTGTAAGGGCTGAATGGAAGCCAACAAAGGCTTTACACAGCCAAGATCACTCTGGACTTGAAGGGGTTACTTGTGCCTTACAAGAGTCCTCTGCTGGCCACTTAAAGTACCAGTGGGGATCTGGACACCCTCACCTTCAAGTTTCTCAGGACAATGTGCAGTTTAGTGTCAGCTTGAAAGCAAGATGTTTTTCTTCAATTTAGGATAAAATCCACCCTATTTATCTACAGAGGTCATTCAGCCTTGGTAGCAGTTTCTTAAGCCCTTTCTTCACAAAGCAAACCTTGAGACAACCAGGACAAAGACCAAGTTGGGGAAGGGCATTGGCAGGAAACTTCTGCCCTTAGTGACCTGAGAGGAGGGATAAAAACTTATATCTACCCCCTTATGAGAAAGGCTAAAATTCATCGCATTACTTAGCCTGTCGATCTTGCTCAGGATTTTTTGATGGCTAAGAGCATGTGATAACTTTTCTTTCAGCTCTGTTGGCCCCTCGGACTTATCCCATATGCTAGGTTCCACTTCTAGCTGTGACTCAAGTCTCCACAGCTGGGGTGTCTGAGTAAAGAATTGAGGAAAACACCCACTGGAGAACACATCTCCATCTCTGGACATAATTTTATCTATTTTTTTCCTATTTTGTGAGCTGTCTGGCCACACACCTAAAATTTAAGCAACTTCCAGGGATGATAACCACGATGGCAGATATTTCTATTGTATTTGTAATGTATAATGTTCCAGCCAAAATCATCTTCATTGTGATGATTATGTCAAAGTTCTGCTTTATACAGATTTTCTACCATAGTCCTTGACTATGAGTTGAGGTATAGTTACCTGAAAAGGGTCAACAGTTTGCCTTATTTGAGTAACTACTTGTAAGACTAATCAGAGGCAGGGGTAATATTAAAAATATTTAATAAGCTATACAGCATGGAACCTGGCCATTGAGCTGAATACATTGGCCCATCCCAAACTGCTCCCTATGTGAGCTATCGTATTGGCTCTAGGTCCTTTTACCATCTGTGGATTAAATGATCACTTCTCAGAGTTTTTACATGTCATCTCATCACCTATTTTTCAAATGAGAACACTTTTTCTAAGGGTTGTGAGTGACCTGTTTAAGGCCATCGACAATCTAAATATAATTCAAGTAAATCCTGGGACCCCAGGTGATCCAATCTGTGTATGTTGTTCCATCAAAAGAAACATAACCTAGAGACCAAAAGTGGTTACTTGTATTTTGAATCCTTTTAGTCTTTTAAGGAAATGACACAAAAGAAAGTGTATTCTTAGTAAATGGCTAAAGTCATTTTTTCTTTCCGCTTTTCTTAGCATGTTTCTTATGGACTGCAGCTGCTACTCTGCATACTTCTCTGTTTTCTTCCTATCACTCTGTCTACATGTCTTCCAGAAACCCCTTTTACATGGGTTGAACGTCCTCCTGCAGATGCCGAGGGAGCGCCGTGAGGTCTCATGCCAGGACTGGCCACATCAGGCTGTGGGAGCAGGGACAACGGACCTGGAAGGCACATTCCACCTGACCGCAACAAGGCCGACCTCCCGATTCCCTACCGAGGGAGGCACCTGGAGCCAATTGAGAAATGCAGTTCTCCTTGTCGCCTCACAGCTTTCCTAGAGGGAAATCAGTTTTGGACATTTCAATCAAATAAAATTCTGAAACTTATTGCATAAATAACCCCTAAGTGCCAGGGCCAAGACCAAACCCCAGGGTTTCTGGAGTTTGTGCAAAGGGAGAGTATGTCTCATTTACACCCAGCACACAGCAAATATGCAATAGCTATTTATTAAATAAATGAATAAACATAGGATAAATTGAGACAAATAATCCAGGAAGGAAATGACATTGGGAGAAAAAAAAAGAATGAGATTGGTTTAGCTCATCTCCCTTCCTTCTTGACCTCCTTCCCTCCTTCCATTCTTCCTCCCTTTCTCCTTCCCTCCCTCCTTTCTTCCCTTTCTTTTCCTAATAGGATGATTTGAATTGACCATTCACAGTGAAGAAATTTGTTGATTGATGGTCTCTTTCTTTTTTTCACTTTATGCAGACCCTTTGTAATTTACTTTTATGTTCTGTCCCCATTTTCTCTTCCTGTCACTTTCCTCACTCTCCTTTTTACTGTATGCATGAGAGTAATTTTCCATTATATTATTATAGCCAAAGGTCTCTGACAGGGTGGCAGTAAAATGACACAGCTAAGTAATACAGATTTTAATGACCTAATGCTGTAATAATTTCTAATAAAAACATAAGTAGAGACAGGGGTGATGTTTTAAAAGACATAAAAATGGAAAGTGGACCATGGAAAAGATGTTCATGAAAAATCACTGTGGCAGAGAAGGATGCAAGATACGAAAGGACAGAGTTGGTAAAGGCAAGTGAGTGAAATAGATGTTATTAGTAAAGGGGAAAAAGCCATATATATGAGAGAAAAATAACGTTTTGAAGGTCTGCGAGAAAGAAAATATAAAGATGACAAAGAAAAAAGGTGGACTGCTTTTTTAATAGGGAACAAGAGCAAATAGGAAATTATAGAGAAAGGAAGGAAGGCTCCTCCTGTCTTAGGAGCCAGGCTTGGTGACAAAGGGTAATAGCAAGAAAAAAGTACTTAAGGTACTAGTCGTCAGTGAGGAAAGACAGTACGGAGAAGCAATGTGTCGCAGAACATCTGGGGTAGGAAAATCACTGCAGAGCTCAAGGCCGAAAACAGAGTTTGTGCAGGTTGGCTGGCAACTATTTTTGAAACCTCATGAAAGACTATTAGGTTCTAAGAATTTGAAAAGGGAAAGGCACTCAATTTTTATTTTTTCAGTGTGACAAAAATATGTTAAAGTAGATCACAGGAAATCTGTGGATTCGGTGAACTTCCTTGCTACTAAGGTAAACGCTTACACTCATAAAATGGCTAAATAATAAATGCATGGCTAACTTGCTCATTGTATCAATGTGGGCCTCTAAGGGCCATGGTCAGATGCACACTTATTTCCATCCCCATGCCACATTGTGCACAGTCTCACAGTTTCTTACTCTTACTCTGGCTGCACACCTGCCCGGGGTAGGCATGTGTACTGTTCACCCACGTTTCCAGTTCTCTTCGTGTCTGCACACACAGGCAGGACAGCACCTCCCTATCCCATGCGCATACGCGGGAACTCGTCTGGGTGGAAACATTCAAAGGCTGAGAAGCGACACTGATGCTGCGTATTCTTTCTTCTGCAGCGTATTAACAGGAAATTTGAGACCAAAAGTCAATGGAACAATGCTGTTAAAAAGACAGATTCCTACACCCAGTTCCCAGGAGAAGGAGGCACAGGATGTGATGAGAGTCACAGGAGAAACCCTAGGACAGGTCATGAGGCAGAGGGAGAGGGAGGACCTGTGGGTACGACCTTTTATGGTGGTTTCTGCAGGAAGGAATGAGAGAGGCAGCCGAGGCAGGTTTAGGCCTGACTTGTCTGAACGGTTATTGCAGGCTCTGGGGCACAGCAGCTGCCCCTAGTTGTCTGGTCCCTGATCCTAGAATGATTAGAGCAAGTGGACAGTGGCTGGGTGCAAGAGCCCAACAAAAGAGGTGGTCCGGTGTAGGCTCTGGGATTGGGTGTAGGCTCTGGGTTGGTTGGTGTTCGTTTTAAAGTGTGCCTCTGCGGGAGGAACTCTTCTGGGAAAAGCCCTCCTGTTGCCCGTTCAACAAAGCACAGTGAGTCACCTAGGTCAGGAAAAGCAAGAGAAACAAACAGGAAGATTCTGACCAGATGTATGCAGACTCAAAACAAATAGTCAAGAAAAAAGGCGAAAGTAAAACTTCAAAAAAGGGTTATTCAGGTTATTTTTGATCTTTGTTACTGACCGGTTTGATTTCCTTGTTTCCACTTTAGGTTCTTTCTTGCCATGGAGACTCAATGATTTTACGTCTGGTGGTTCATACATCACAAGCTATCTGGAATTAGGTGGTGTTTTTCTTTCTTTAGTGTGAGCCTATAAAACCTCAGCAATTCGTATTTTAAGGCAGTCAACACTCGTTGAAATCTTTCGTAATTGGCTCCTTCTTTCTAATGTTTGAATAAAGACAAAATACTATACAAACATTTTTCTTTCTGAATAGAAATGTAAATGGAATGAAAATCAGGTTGGAAACTCTCTCTCTCTCTCTCTCTCTCTCTCTCTCTCTCTCTCTCTCTCTCTCTCCATATATATGTATGTATATATGTGTGTGTATATATACATATACATACATATATATTTACACACACACATACACACACACACGAATAATATCACTTTGGCTTTGTGTACATACTTAGTAGAACAATTAGAAATTTGGGGAATAATTTAAGTAATAACTCTTCTTAAAAATGAAGTGTCAATAGAAAAACGTTTGGCCATCTTGAGCTTTTAGAGCACCAAACTGATGACGGATTGTTGCTATTGTGTGAACTCTCTTGGAAAGATCTCTGAAAATAAACGGGATGGAAGATAAGACCAGCGAACTCATTAAATCACCCATCTTTTCTTTGACGTATTTTAAAGATAACCAACCTTTTTGCTGCTGGCACAAAATGACCCACACCATGTGTGCAATGGATTTTCTTATCCTTTTATTATAAGAAATCTCTCCCCTTCTTTTTCACCTTCTGGGAGGATTTTGGCCCTAGAATTTCTAGAAAACTTGAAAGAAATGCCTGAAGGAAAAATGAAAGCTACCTTGGCATATCTGACCATAGCTTAGGTGATGGGTTCTGATACTGAGTTCAATATTATTATTTCGATGAGGGATATTATTTTCAGAGCCAAACACAGTGCTTAGGAATAAGTGGAAATAGAGTGTTTCTCCTAAAGTGCTGGCACTAGGATTTGGCCAGGATAGCACACAGGAGAATGAGGCCTGCAGAATGCAGTTGATGGGAAAATCAACATGATAAAGCTCCCAGCTGAAATGGTTTTCAGAAGCTCTTTGAAGTGGAGTGAGGTACGCAGGGTAGGAGATGTTTCTCCATGCCTCTAGAGAGGTAGCCCCAAGTAAGACTTAGAGACCAGGGAAGCCTGATAGAATTTGCCCTGGGGAAATAACAAAGACAGAGTGAAGGCTCAGGGACCACAATGGATGAAAGAAAAAAGAACAAGGGTGAAAGTAAGAAAGGATTTAAAGAGATTTACAGCTGGAGAAGAAGGCCAGAGTTAAATGACTTGAGAAAATAACGAATATATCCTGATGAAACTGCTTCTGCTTGATGCACTGTCTAAATTTTCTGGAATTTTCTGCCAGACAGGGAGAGGTAATAGAAATTAAATTAACATATATGTTCTTTGTTAATTATTAAGCAAAATAAGAACTCTGAAGTCTTTATTTGCAAATAAAGTGACCAGTCGTGTGATCATTAACATTGTCTTGTAAGGTATAAATTCTATATTATAAAGATTGAGATACTTGTGAAAATGACTAGAATAAACCCAATTAACTTATGGATTAAATATCTGGAATATATATGCAAGCTAGAAAAAGATTATTTTTAAACTCACGAAAGTAAAAACATTATTGGAATGGTGATAAAAATTTCCTCATCCATATTTTTGAAAGTAATTGTTATTAATACTTGGGAAAGTCCAGGAAGAAGCTAAGGTAGGACAAGGAAAGAGAAAGTATGATTTTAAGACTAATAAGTAAATGTATGATTTAACTGTTAGTGAAGAAATTGATAAAATTCAATAATATGGCGATAATAGATATAATAATGCAAATAGCACTTAATTGGCTTGATTTAAATGAACACAGAATAACTAGAACACTTTCTAAAATGAATAAATTTTCCATAATTTTATACATTAACTGGAAGAATTTGAAATTAACTAAAATGTGACTTACAAGTCCTGAAAAATCACATTTTTCATTTGCTTATTATAATCAGTAGAAATAATCTCTGTCTAAATAGGGGCTAGAAGACATAAGGCTTGTGGAACCAATAGGTGGCATTTTAACTACATAATCTTCATTTGAATCTATGAGACCTTTTGTATCTGCAGTATGTTGAATCAGCTTCATGTTATATTTGTGAACTCCTTGGCACTGGGTAGCATTTTCCCTTCTATCTATCTATCTATCTATCTATCTATCTATCTATCTATCTATCTATCATCTACCTTTTAATTTATTTATTTTAGGAATGTTTCTAGCAAAATTTCAGATTAAAGAGATAGAATTTAATACTGGAAATGGTTGATAAAAGCTTTACATTTAAGCTATGACTATTTAATATTTAAATGCTATTCACATTGGTATATTGAGAAATGGGAGAGAAAGCACTTACTTGATACTTCAGAATACAATGGAAGAGTTTAATGACTATATTGCTATAGAACATTTTAAATTTTCAACATTGCCAACTTTTAGGTGAATAAATATTTATAGAAACTTAATGTAAACAATTACTGGTCTCCTTTCTAAGTAGTCTTTTCACTGAATTGTGACCTGTTGCTCCAAAGGGGCAAAAGTCTCAATAATGATGTCCATTGGATTCCTGATTAAAGGGTCAAGCATTTTTATTCTTTCCAGGATCCCTGAAACAACTTTAGCCATGTTTTGAGCTCACAGGTCCTAGAATACATGTCACTGAACTTCTTATTCTTCCCCTCCTATCCAAACTGGAAGATAATCCACACAACACTTTTCCTCACAACTAGTGATGGGACCATCTTAGATGATGTTCAAGATTGAATCAACTTTAATCATGGAAGTAAATCAGAGAAAAAAGGCAAAGAGAGATAAAAAAAATGGGAAGGTTGGTGATTAGTGGAGAAGTTCCTGTCCTGTGAATTCTGCCCTCCCCACACTATGTAATATAGCTCCACATGGCTCTGTCCCAATGCCCTACTGTCCTTCTCCTCATTGCACTGACTTCCACCTGATATCGTTATATGTGTAGCTCTTTATTCATTATTGTCTCCTCTTCCACAAGACTTTGTATTTTCTGGTGTAGAGCCTGAAGCAGTGGCACTTAATAAGTGTGCAATAAATGTTTTTTGCATAAATGACCGAGTTAATGAATTAGACAGCTGTCATCAGATCTCAGAGTGGAACAAAGGCTTCCATGCTTTTACATTAGGGTCTTAGTTATCTTGTCAGACAGAGGATTAAAACCTTGTTTTAAAAGTAGAGAGCATCACTTTTATTTCTGCCAAGCAAAGTATCTCATGGTATTATATGCTATTAAATAATAGGTGCTCAAACATCTTAGTGTGTTTGAAATAATTTATTGAAGATGAAAAATTAAAGGAGACATAAAAGATGGTCAAGAAGAAAGGGAAATAATTACTTGTTTAATACTGAAGAAAGCAAGGCTGGGAGAAACACTGATGAGAGGGGCAAATAGTGGGGGTTGTAATGCATTTTTTTACCTCCGGGTGGGTCTAGGCTGAAACTGTCTCAGATACTACATTTTTGTTACTCCTTTGAATGAAATTTTAAAAGACGTGTTTAATGTCTACTTGGAAACCATGCCTGTGGAAGGACAAGGAAGAAGATAAGAACTCAGTGACAGCTTTCAGTCTTCTGTTGCTCCACTCTGGCCCCAGACTTAGATCCCCATAAAATATGGGCTCTGTGGACCCACAACCTCCAAACAGCTTAAAGAGGCCACTCTGTGTTCTCACCTCCTCCACACATCTCCCTGTCTCTTGTTCTTCCAGCTATCCTCACTCTTGAACTTAGCTATGCCTATAGTAACGAGTTGTGTGGAAAATGAGTTAGCTGCAAATATTTAGGGGTAGATTTCAGAAACATTAGTAAAAGTATTACTATGTGTAACCATGTACTAGGTAATAGGTAATATGCAATAGAAACAAAAGGAAGTTTTATTTCCTTAGAGTTTAACTGTGTAGCACTAATTAGGCTTAGCATGTGATGTATCATCTTCTTTCATCCTCATGACTACCTGATGTAGGAATGACATCTCCACATTATACATGAGGCAACTGAGGTCTGGAGAGAACTTTCTCAAAGTTACAGCACAGGTTAGTGAAAGGGTCAGGATTTAAACCATGATCCATGCTCTAGCCACTACCAGGCTGTCTTAGTGGGAACTGATTCTTGGTGGAGAAAGAACTGGTTCAGCTGGACATAGAAGAAGTGAGCGTGTCATTGCAAAATCAGCACAGGCTGGTGTTAGAAGACAGAGTGAGGCGAAGGGTTGCATGGCAGAAATCTCTTTCTTGCTTCTGCCAGTAGTTTCCATACCATACCCTAGGATCATTTTTCTTTACCAAATGTTGAGTCGGGAGTCAGAACTAAACTTAGGATACAGTGGTGAAGAAAACAGAGCTGTTGACTTTATTCATACCACCTCAGCCCTCTTGGGGCATGGAGCTTTTTATGTGGTCTACTGGCTCAGTCTCCCTCCCCGTTGGCCCTGAAAACACACCCCACTCCGTGCTGCTGCCCCATCCAACCTGCTGTTTTCTGTCATTGGTCCTCAGACACCCAGCTGGCTGCTGCCACTCATCAAGGCAGCTTGTGGTCCTGCGGGAAGGGCCTGGCCAGGGCCACATGATAAGTTCATGAGTCCTAGATGTTTTGCAGTGTGGGCCATTTCCTCCATTACCAATAAAAATTAAAGTTGAATTTTATGACCTCCATGGCATACGGATAAATATATTAATATTACATATTAAAACATTTTCTCTGACCTAAAACTTAATTTTTTCTTATGCTTTGCAAATAAATGCAAGCATTTTCAGAAGCTCTTGTAAGTACTGGGGGCCCTGGCTCCTGTGCCTGATGAATATGTTTGTTATGGGTCTAGGCACCAATTGGCAAAAAGTTATTTCTGACCTATTGCCAACCAAAAAGTCAGACAAAATTCACGAGAAATACTGTCTTTGGTTAATTGTAATCTGTCTGTGAGTGACTTTTCTGGGAGTTGAAGACTTCTGCCCTTTTGCTTTGAGGCTATAATCATCACTCAGCTGTCACTTGGTAATTGCCTAATTATATTATTTGGTGATAAGTGAAATTTTTACACGACAAACTCTTCCAAACATCTGTGATTGGATTTGTTTTTGATACTTTATTTAATTTGCAATTGCATTTGTAAAATCATAATTAGTCTAATTTATTGAATGACCCCCATTGCAGGCTGTAGAATATTTTCCGAGGGTGTTTTTAATTACACACAAATCAACACCATAATTTTAGAAGGGCAAGTGAAGTGGGCATTCACCTAATTCCCACCATTGGTTCTTAGCCAAGGATTTAGTA
This sequence comes from Macroglossus sobrinus, assembly GCA_004027375.1. Classification (NCBI taxonomy): domain Eukaryota; kingdom Metazoa; phylum Chordata; class Mammalia; order Chiroptera; family Pteropodidae; genus Macroglossus; species Macroglossus sobrinus. Next base: position 185,139 of record PVKZ01001905.1, on the reverse strand, counting down.
ATGGTTCTCTCTAAAGTAAGAAGGTTCTTATCAAATACAAAATGTTTTCTGAAAGGTTGAATTCACTTAGTAATTTAGAGATATATCTTTCTTTTTTAAAGTTTTGGAGTCTAGTTCCTGACCTTTTCTTTTCTGTGCCCAGGATAAATATATTTTCTTGGATAAAGTTAATTATGTTATAACTGATCCTGATCAAAAGGTTAAGTTTGTAGAAGAATCACAATTGAATTTTTGGTTAATCTGTTAAAAGTGATTTAATGTGTGTGTTTTTTTTTTGTTTTCCTCTAAATGTATATTCCTTAATTAGCCTTACCTAAGAGCAAATGTGTATTATTTTTCACTCTAGTGATGGTGACATTCAGAAAAACTCTTCATTTTTTTCCCACTTTGCTGACAACACAGAGTTTTGAAAAGCCTGGATTGCACTGTGAAAAGTTTGTGTGCTTAGCGAAACGTTGTCCAATTGGCCCATTCATTCAGTCTTGGGAAATGTCCTAGAAGCTTGGCAAGAAGATGCTCCAAGTGAGCGTGAGTGCTGCCAATTTCCAATTGGCCAAGACACATGACAAGGACAACCTTCTCTCTGTGCAACCTGGCATTTCCACTCCAGTTGGAATCTGTAGCACGAAGTTGCCCATGGGAGAAGGACTAAGCTAACCTTTCCAGATTTCTGCTTCAGGTGAATCTTTCATTCTGGTCTATCCGGTGAATTTTTCATTTCATATCTGGTCTGCTCCAGTCTTCTGTTGATCACTGACCATTTCAAATCTTAGGGACCTATAGCACATTACAGGTTAATTTAGGACCAAGAAACAGCCAGGGCCAACGCAGGATAAGTGAACAGCTCTAGTTTTATACATATGCACAAGGCATTGAACTTTTCTGAACTGTTCAAATGGTTGCTAATAAAATTTTGCTATGTGAGGAAACCTGCTGGCCACCCCGGCCTTTGCTAGAGTGGCTCCCACCTCCAGTGCCTGTGTGGGAAACGGTGACAGCTGCGCTCTCTGCCTGGCTGCCTCTGTTTATGAAAACGTGGGGGTAAATGGCAGTCATCCCCACAGGCCCCTTTACTGTGAATCTTCCTTTCTAGCCACAGCCAAGAGTAAAAGCCCCCAACAGAATCAAATAACTGTCATTCTGGGCCTAGTTCACATAGGTTTAATTATCTTTTTACAAAAAGATCTTAGGAATTAATTTTTTTTTTAAAGAAAGGAAAAAAAAAGATATTTGCCTAATTGGAATTTCTAAACAATTTTTTATATTTCTAAATCAACACTCATGTTATTTTACATAGCCACTTGTGATAGTTTAGGTAAGCAAGACAAAAATATCCAATTATACCAGTAAAATTTTCTTCCTAAACTTTATTTCCTGAGTGTGGCTAGAAAGATCTTAGAGGGCTTGGAGCCCATACAGGTCTCTTTGGCAAATCTGGCCTTGTTCTACCTTAAACCAAGGGGGTCTGTCTCTGGAAACAAAGCCTGGTAGCAGATTGGTTGAGGTGGTTCCTTCAGAGCGGGTTAATTCATCCTGGTCTTTAGAATTCCAGTTTCCCTTATCACCATGCTCCTTTCTCTGTTTTTCAAAGTGCTTCTGGGATTGTGCTCCTGCCCTGTGGCTCTTATCTGCCTGACATCAGAGCAGGGCAGTGTGGTCCCTGCCACATTGGGGAGGTGAGGACACACAAGAGCAAGCACCGTCCAGTTCCCCAGGTGCTCATCTAGGCTCATGTTCTTCTGGTGTGAAAACCACCCCCCACAAACCTCCTCGGCCCCTGCCTTCCGTTTCTATCACCGTCACATTATTGTAAATTCCTAGGCAGGAGGCTCAGAGTTAGAGTTTATTTAACTTAAAGGAAAAAAAAAAAAGGGATTTCTTAGACACATACTCGAGCTTGGGGGCTGGAATTTGGACTTGCTACAATATGATTAGTAATCTTTGGCCAGGAAGTCATTGAGCGAGTTCAAATATTGAAGTCTTGCCGGGCTAGTTAAGTTTTAAAGTGCCTCTTAATTCTGAAATGTTATAAATTTTGGATTCATGAAATCAGTAATCAATGTTTTTCTTATTCTTTTATTATTTTGGCAAAACAACTCCAATTCCTTTCACTTTGTCTCATACGATGTGCAAGATATTTTCAGTCACCTTTTACATACTCCTGTTTCACACAACCACACGTTTAAAAGAATTTGTAACTGTTGTAACCTTTTACATGTGTGGTTCCCCAAATTCAATATGCATGGCCTCAATCTGTCAAATGCAACCATTTACAATACTTATTCATGGGCAAATTGTGAAATGACCGTCACCTCACTTTTGGGCTTCTCTCAAGTCCTCTGAGCCTCTTTCAAGGCTCCAAAAGTAAGGTTGCTAGATTTAGCAAGTTCAAAAATACATGCCAGTTAGTTAGATTTGAATTTCAGATAATTAAACTATGTATGTGTGTGTGTATGTGTGTATGTGTGTGTATAAGTATGTCCAAAATTTTGCATTAGACATACTTATACTAAAAATTATTCATTGTTTATCTGAAATTCAGACTTAACCAAGAATACATTATTTTATCTGGCTACCTAGGAGGTGTTCTAGAAATAGTTCATGTGTCATTTTGTCATCTTCTTGAAGAGTGAGCACAAAGGGTACAACCCCACAAAATCTCGACTCTTTCTATGTAGTTCAGTTTGTTTTCATGATTAACTTAAAGCGCTTACATTGTCATTACTGAAACTATTGTTCTTATTACTTTTTGTTGTTGTTGTTGTTGTTAGAAATATGCCTTCCTGGAGAAAAGTCACAGCATTTCATGGCCTTCGTTGACATATCTGTCTTCTGATAAAACCAAGATCAGCAGCTCTTACTCTTTTACTTGTGTTTACTTTTTCCTGTGTTGAATTTTTCTTTGCATCAGGCCTTCTGGATTTATAGCATTTTAATTAATCTGTAGCCTGTTTCTAGCCATGTTCTTAGCCACTGCTTCTCCTAACACTAGATCAAGAGAATACATGTCACCTGGACTCACAAATAGGACTTCACTTGTACAGGGTCTTATGGAAATATTATTGAACCCCTCATCAAAAAAGGACTAGAAAGAAAAGGAAATGTATTTTGAGGCCAACTGTCTGCTTTCTTTGAGCTCAGTGTCTATTTTTATGGTTGTTGAGTAGTCAGAGGTCTGTCCCCTCCCCAGTCATTGCTGAGACTTGCCTCACTCAGTTCACCCTGCACAGTGGCTCTATGGTGTTCATTTCTGACAATTTGCAAAAGTGTCTCTGGATGCTTGGCACAAAGAACTGTCACATAGATACAGTTGGACACTATATTAGCCAAACATGTTTATTTAGGTCTACTTCCCCCACCCCAGCTTTGGGTATTCTTTCCAAACCTAATGAACCCAATACTTGGTAGCACTGCCAACAATGGAACTGATAGGATACTGCTAACCTGTGTGGAGGGGTTTGGCCTATTCCACAGCATCTGGGACATAAAGGGCCTTATATTGTTTAGAAAAAGTATATGCTTTCTTATTAGTTTAAGTTTTCTTTGGCAAGCAACAAGGACTTATATTATTTCTTATATACTATACTCAAAATTGCTGATGCAAAAATCAATTATCCCACTGTCATTTTAAACACTGTGTTGAGAAGTATAGAGTTTTACTAATGGTTCAGTAAATACTTTTGCCCTGGTGGAAGTTCCGTTGTTTTATCATGGGTAGTTCTCACCCTGTACTAGATGATCCTGAACAATTTTCCTTTTCCAACCAGTGTCCTAGTGCCATGACGTCACTCATTACCTTTTAATTTCTGTACATTATTTAGTTGAATACTCCAGGGCTAGCAAAGTTGTTGTTTGCCAGCATGCCCTCAGCTGCAGTTATCTATGCCTTAACCAGCTAGCCCTTTGCTCATCATCAAATCCAGTCCAGAGTAAGCTGTAGAGAAAACCCACACTCTGTCCATCATTGCAAAACACAAAGACTGTTTCCCATGGCCAAATATTTCTCCAGGACCAATCAGACTGCTAATTCAGGCAAGTCCTAGGACAATGTCACTGAATGGGGAGGAAATGCCCTTGAAAAGCTCCTGGATAAGAATAAACTCATGGTCTCATGTTTTTCAAAAGGATGTATGGCACTAAATGATTGTCAGTCATTGAGGATTTTACTGATGATGGTTATTGTGGTCGTTAACATATTTTGAAGGCTTTCTCTGTGCCGAGCTCTGTGATAGAGAATTTATTGTGTCATTTTATTAACTGATCACCGGTCAATACAGTTTTCCCCATTATGCAAATGAGATGTGGAATGGTCAAGAAATTTTCCCATTTTAAAGCCAGTTCATTTTGGAAAGGGTGGGTGAAAGATTAAAATAGATTGATGGGCTCTGGCTTCCAGCATCACCAAACTTAATCCAATTTTGGATCAAGTACCAGAGGGACCACCTGTACTTCAATCCTGGATCTACTTAATTCTTTGTTGACAAAATGGATCTAATAACATCATGTACAGCAAAGGGTCATGAAGATTAAAGGGAAAATAATAACATTAATTAACACTTATCAGTCATTACAGTGTGCCAGAGACTGTTTCTAAGTTCATCGAACATATATGCTAATTTATTTCTGACGGCAAATCTGTGAGTCAATAATATTGTTAGGTAATTAGGCAGGCATGAGTGACAGGAGCGAAGGCCCAACTCTGTAACCATAGAAATCTCCATTGAAGACCTTCCTTAAGAACCTCCCAGAAACACCTCCCTTTTAGGGTTTATAAATTACTCCAAATCCTAGAGCATAAACGCCATAAAAGATGCTGGTTAAACCAGCCATAAACGCATGCACAGAAAGTACTATCCCAACTTGCCTTTAACCGTAGCCTCATTATACCATCATTATACTATTATGCCTAGAAGTTCATGCACCTAATCATAACAGACTGAATTCTGGGTAAGCACATGCACAGTAGGCAAAGGGTTAAGTGGCAGCCGACTGTCAGTCAAGGTAACTTCACATATGGATCACCTAGGACCTCCCATCATGGCTCAAATATAAACAGACCTTCCCACTTCTGCACTTACAGCTTTCTTGGCTGAAAACCTGCTCCTGCCTTGGAGTGTACTCTGTCTTTTATCTTTTCATGTCCCAAATTCCACAGGGCTGCAGCCTTCCTTAGCATGGCCCATCTCCTAAAATGTTCTTTCAATAGATCTCACTGACCTATAATTTTTTTACTGCCTTGCTGGGGAAGGCCTGAGGATATCCTCCCCAAGCTGCTGGGCTACGGTCAGATTTCTCACCACCCCAGTGGTCATAGCACTATCTGCTTTTAGAGATTGAGAAGTTGAGTAACTTTCCCAAGGTTATTGTGTAGAGAGAAGTGTGGAGCTGGGCTATGAGCCCAGGCAGTCTGTACTTGGAATGACTATACTCTATTGACATCAGTAATGTAACCAGCGCACGTAACACAGTGCCTACCATTGGTAACTGTTCAATAAATGGTCACTATTCAAGAACATAACTCTGTGCCAGCCACTATATTATCTCAAAAATCCTCATGACTACCTAATAAGGTAGCAATGAACCCATTTTTGCACAGTTGGACACTAAATTACAGATTAAATACTTTGCCCAAGGTTACATCTCTTTCCAACATTATATTCCTAGTATTGGGATATACTGGGACACAGACTCTTTGCTTTTTGTATTCCAAAACCTATGGTTTTGACCAATCTGTCAGACTGCTGTATTTATTTTTAGAAAAAACAATCCTGGGAAATACCATATTTTAATGTAAGCCTTTTACATTTTCTGTATGTCGAATGGCTTCCATGTAATCTTTTTGATGCTTATTGAGGTTTGGTTTCTGGAATTATAAAATTGATCATGTTTTACTATAATTTCTTTTTTTTTTCTCAGCTCTAGTCCACCATATGAAGTCTCAACATTCAACGTTTCCCATCTCACTGGGAGCACTGGCACTGCAGGAATCATTACGCATTCTAGGGCTCTGCTGCACCTCACTTTGGGGTGATATATCACACAATCAGTCCCAGCAAGAGACTAAATGCCAGATGTTGCTTTGTCAGTGAAGATCATCCTTTAAACATCTGTCTCCAGTACTGTAAGGGGAAATGCCCTTATGTACAGAAAAATGTGGCTATCTATAAGAACACGTCTGGCAGCTAATTAGTCACCAGGAATGATCCAAAGAAGTAAAGTTACCCCAGAGAAAACTGGCTACATTCTGTGAACTCAGGGGAATTTTCAATGAGCAAGGATTTCAGGGGTATTGGCAGACTCCATGGAGAATTTATTGGGTGTCTTTCTCTTGCCTCCTTTCAAATTCAGTGGTTATGTGGGTTTCCAAGGACTTTCTTCGTGTTTTGATTAATCAAGTAAAGAATATTAAAGAAGGCTTGTTATAGAGAAGCCATCATGCTATGTTTTGGAGAGACTATTGTCATTAGATCCCCTTAAAGAATTATGGTAAAGGGGATCAATACATGGTGACAGAAGGAGACTAGGCTTCAGGTGGTGAGCATATAATAGAGCATATAAATATTATTGTGTTATAAAGTTGTATACCTGAAACTTATATAATGTTATTAACCAATGTTACCCCAATAAATTTAATAAAAATTTTAAAAAGAATTACTATTAAATACAATTTTGTCTATATGTCTTTGTATAGTTGAAATGAATTTGATTCATTCGTTTATCCATTCATTAAAAATTTTGGTATTGAGTGCCTAGTATATCTTTAAAATTAATTAGAATCATGACAATGTTTTGTCTTTAGTACATCAAGCTTAGGAATTAACCAGGGAAAACATTTTCTTAAGTGTTCCCCATTACTGCTATAACAGGTTGTCACAAATTTAATGACTTAAAATAACACAAGTTTATTATCTTACAGTTCTGGAGGTCATTGTCCAAATTGGGTTTCATTGGGCCAAAAGTAAGGTGTCGACCAGGCCATGGAAACTTTATAAGCTCAAAGTTGGACTCTGTTTCCTTACCTTTCTAGCTTCTAGAGGCCTACTGCATATCTTAGATTATGGCCTCTTCCTCCATCTTTAATGCTGGCAGCATAATATCTTCAAATTTCTAATAAATCTCTCTTTGGATCTGGCCCTCTATCCCATTGTCATATCTCCTTCCTTTTATGACTCTGATCTTCCTCTTATAAAATATACCTATTATAAGGACCCTTGGGACTCATGTAATTACACTGAATGCACCCAGATTAACCCAGGACAATTTCGCCTCCCGATCCTTAATCACATCTGCAAAGGAACTTTTACCATGTATATTAGTCTCTTAGGACTGCTGTAATGAAGTACCACAAACCTGGTGGCTTAAAACAACAGAAACTTATTGTCTTATAGTTCTAGAGGCTAGAAGTCCAAAATCAAGGTGTCAAAAAGGCCACGTTCCTTTTGAGACTCTTGATAGAATTCTTCTTACCTCTATCCAGCTTCTAGAGGTGGCTATAATTCTTGGCATTTCTTGGTTTGGAGTTGTATCACTCTGATCTCTGCCTCTGTGGTAACACTGGTCTTCTCACTATGTTTCTCTGTCTTTACATGGCATTTTCTTTTCATGAAGATTCCAGTCATATTAGATTAGGGTCAACCCTAATTACTTCATCTTAATACGATTATATCTTCAAAGATCCTATTTCCTAATAGGATCATGTTCATAGGGATAGGTGGTGGTCTGACTTCAACATGTCTTTTTTGGAGGAACACAATTCAACCCATACACCATGGAAGGTAATCATAGGTTCCAGTGATTGAGACATCAAAATCTTTGAGGGAACCATATTTAGTCTACCATATAGTTGTAAGTTACAGATGATAAAGCTAAGTACCTCAGAATATAATGGGCTTACCTGAGTTCTCAGTGAATGTCTGAGTCTAGAATCCAGATGTGAACTTTCTGGTCTATGCAACTTACCTGAATAGGTAAATGCTTATTTTAGTATTGCATGGAAGCATCCTTGGGTGAAAATTTATAGAAATTGTGTTAGAATCATTGATAAAAATAAAAATTTAGAAGTTTCAGGGACTAGTTTTGAAGAATATCATGGCCTGGCTTTATACGATCACCTTTTAAATTTGACCTTAGTTACCTGAGCCTTTAAAGAGAATTATCATACAACTTAAAATGAAAGTGGCTGGTGACTAATGAAAGAGTCCTAACAAACCAAGTAGTCAGAGAGTCACAGAAGGAAGGAACAGGACTCAAGAAGTACAAATCGGCAGCTATAGTAATGAGAATGTAAAGTATAGTATAAGGAATATAGTCAGTAATATTGTAATAACTATGTGTAGTGTTAGATGGGTACTAGACTTACTGGAGTGATTACTTTGTAAGCTATATAAATGTCTCATTACTATGTTGTACATCTGAAACTAATATAATGTTGTATACTTTGAAAAAAACAAAAGACAAAACAAAAGGAAAAGCTGACTGGCAGAGCATAGATGTGGGCGTACAATAAAACATGGGAACAGGACAAAGTGATTGTCGGCTGGCCCCTGAGCCCCTCCCCTGCAGGTCAAAACACTTAGAAGTTAGCTTCTTCCTTTTGATGTCAGCATTTAAAATTCAAAGTCCATATTCCTTTTTTAGCACCAATTATTAAAAAATATATATAGAACATTTCAGCTATTTTAGCCCTTCCTGCATTCTCTCTGCTTTTCATTTGCTCTTAAAATTCTCAACACTTTAAGATGAATCCTTTTCCTTTAATTAATAGAGTGTGTAAACTTCTTCAGCAATTTCACCCTGGCCACTGTCAAACTTATAGCTTAACTTGGAAAGATGTAAAAAGTAAGATTTAGAATCTCCTAAAATCCTAATTAGGTCAAGTGGAACTCTATTTTAAAGAAAGAATCAGGAAAACATTCCTCACTGATCTAAATTCTTAACTAGATAGGCAACTTGCTAGCACTCTGGGTTAATCAGGATGAGTAGGGAAATAGCTGATTCTGCTATTACTTTATACACAGGCAGCAGGGAGAGTTTGGAAGTGTGCACATGGCATTTTCCTATTGCTGTGCCATGTATATGTAATATAAGAGGCACACTTTTACTGAGTCCATATTTTCTTTTGAAATATATTCTGTGCAAAGTGAGAGATAATAGTGGATGGATTATGCATTGAGAGAGACCTGGGCACACAGGTACAATTCCGCTCAGTCCTGCCCTCCACCCTCTATTTCCTGTGTGACTGTGAATAAGTTGGCCTCCTCTCCTTAGATTCCTTACCAATAAATAATGGGTTGGGTAAATCTTTAAAGAGTCTATCATTCTGCAGTGTTAAAAGAATAATCTCTTAATTATCATTTGTAGCTACACTGAGGACATGTGCAGAAAACATCACCTCTTTGTACATAGTAGTTCACTGAAGCTTTGCACTGCCTCATGGGTCTTAATAAGAAATATGTCATATGAGAAAGGATGTAAGAAGGAACCCTAGGTGGGGTCTACCTTCTAAATGGTTCATTGTAATAGGGATCATGAGAATGAGAATCCTCAGAATTTCCTGAAGTGTGTTTCCTAAAAGATGGATTCCAGAGGATCTATTAGTTATGATGGTGCTTTGCTGCAAAGAACAACAACAAAAACCTATTACCTCGATACTCAATGTGTGATTCATAGACCAGCATCTGCATCTCATGGGAGGTGGGTAGGGCTCCCAGCTCAGATTTAATGATTCACAATGTGTGTTGTAACAAATCCCAGGTGATTCACATACATATTAATGTATGAGGGAACTTCTCTACCGACTACTCTGCCATAAAGAGAAGGTATTTCTTTAATGCAGTAGGAAGTCCAGGAGTAGGTAGTTTCGGTCTAGTGCAGTGTCTCAGTGATGCAATTGGCTGTCTTTTTGCTTCACTATCCTTGGCATGTAGGGCTTTGCCTTCCTTCATGGCCTCAGAAGCACAAGGTAGCTGCTGCACCACTGACTTCTGGCCAAGAGGAAGGGCAAAGGCAATCAGGAAAGGATCAAGGTGAGCCCTTGCTTGATTATCCTAGCAGGGCATCTGCTTCAAGGGGTTCTACCTCTTACTGGCCATACCTGTGGCACATAGCCAAGGTGAGACATGAGGCAGACTGAGCTATAAGAATTTAATGCTCCAGCCTCTGCACCACAGAAGGTATAGGAGCAGTGACTCAGCTGCTAGGGTAGCCAATCTACCGTATTTGCAAATTTTGTTAATACATGATTATGGAGGGAAAAAACAATGGTTAATTAAGTTTGGGAAGTAAATCTAAATAGGTTTCTTTTATATAGGACTTTTTAAAACCTTTAATATGCCAAGGTGCATAAATGTCCCAGAGGAGATACAGTATGTAGTATTTTCCACTTATCTGACCATAACACTTCTTGTCCAGGAATTAGTTTTGTGCCAAAAAACTAAATGCCAAAAAAGAAAAAAAAAAGGGAGAGTGATATGTGACTGATATGTGATTATTTTAGTGTGGTGATGAGCAAAGCTTTCTGTCAAGGCCCACATAGTACACATTTTTGGCTTTGGGAGCCATGTTGTCCTTGCCTAACAAAAGCCTTGGACTGGGGTTTGGCTTTCTGTGTCTCACTCTGTGCCCAGTCATAATTTGTTGACCTCTGTTTTAGAGTTAGCCACAAAAAAACAAGATTAAAAGCGATACAACCACAACATCAACTAATATTTGTATGTTGCCTTAGATTCTATAAAAGATTTTAATATAAATTTATATTGTTTTTTATATTTAATATACATATGTTTATGTATAATATGAAATATGTTATGCACATGTACACACACAAAAACATCTCTTCTGATTTTAACAAACCTGAAAAAGAGATTATCACTACTGTGTGATTTCTGAAAAAATTAAGAATGTCATGCTGTTTCATGTAAAAAAAAACCTGTTCACCAGGGCCCTGCATATTATATGTAGTTAATTGTATAATCACTATAATGCTTTGAATTTATACTTTTTTTTCTTCTCAATGCTCTCAGAGAATTTCTTAACTTTAATCTCCATATTTATTTTTTGAGGGAGTCCAGAATCCATCTAGTTATTCACATGAGCCTTTGAAAATATTGTATAAACTTTGGATTTACTGTTGGACTTTTAAATTTCTAGACCTTAAATCTCTTCCCCATCTCTCCTTCTAACCTTATTGAACTTTTAAAGGCAGCTCAGCTCCACTGCTATTATTTGCTACCATCATACTATGTACTTGAGACTATCATAGTGATGTTTTGGTGCATTTGCTTTTTTAAATGCTTATATGTCTTCCCTTAAGAAACAATAAACCACTTGAGGGCCAGGCCTGTGTGTGTTCTATTTGTCTTTGTGTCCTAAGTGCAGAGCAGAGAGTGCGATAAATGCCTCTTGTGTGAAATGCTCCCTGTTAATAGCAGGGATAGGGGACAGTGAGATTGCGGTGAGGGTGACCACAGCTGCTGGGCTGCCACTGGGGTGCCCAAGACAGTGTCTTCTACACTCACTGACACATTGTCTCCACCAGTGCAGTTGGCTATCCGTTCTGACTCTGCTGGTATTTTCTGACATGTAACAGCAATGAGAACAGATCTCAAGGCAACCACAGGATATACCTGTGGATTGAGTTCAGGTCATTAAATTGCTATCATGCAACCTATCTAATGTCATTATAGTCCAGCTCCAGGAAGGCAGAAAAATAGAGAAAAAAATGACACAATCACCCATGTATGTGTTCAGACTTTCTAAAGAGCCTGAAGGAAGAATTGTCTGTAATAGATGGAATGGTACACACACACACACACACACACACACACACACACACACACACACAGCCACCCCTTAATAGGAGATGTTTGTAAACTATAGGAGAAAGAGAATTACTAAAGTAAGGTTTCATTTGGATGTGAGCCCAGCTTACTCTCTCGGGAGCCCTCTGCAATCAAGTCTGTTTTCCAGGGGCTTATGAAAGAAATTTTGCAAATTCAAAAGAAGATGTTTTGAAAAGATGAGACCCTAAATCATAAGAGGTATTTATTGACATATATTGCCTTATATTTTATTTTGAGATTAAAAAGAAATAATGACATTGGTAGATCACAAATTTGGGTGAAAGCATGTATATTCAGTAACACGTAATAGGCCCATACATATTTTTATATTGAACACACTACATCTTGGATTTGCTAACTATTTAGTGACTCTCAGAGATGTTGTAATGGTAGTTTTGATTTGGAATTTTTCCCTTGAAAAGGTGCTTTAGGGAAGTTCAGGTATTTTTTTTGCTTTAGCAGGTTCCCAAGTAACACCTTGTATGGTGTGTTGTGTTGTTTTCCTGTCTTACTGTTCATATGGTTTCTTTTCCTTTGTTTAATTGTTGTTGTCGTGTTAGGCTCATTTCTTAGGAAAAGACTTGTGGCAAATGTCCACTTCTTTTGGCTTCTTAAAATTTTAATATCAGTCTCTTGTCACCTGGTCTCGTAAATAGGCCTGGAAACTTCGAGCCTCCTTCTGCCTTAGTATTATTTTTAAAATGCCTCCCACCTCCTCTCTAATTAACTGCATCAGGAAGGCTGGTCGGTGGACACATGGTACCGTGGCTGTGTGAGATGCTGCCTGATGGCTATAAACATGGCCATATGTTCTCTGTGAAATACGGCCACAGTCTCCAGCCACAGAACAGCTGACAGGAGACGAAGGCTTGGCTCTTCCTTTCCTCCTGCTTTATTCTCAAAACCTGCGAGGCCCTTTTCAGATCAGCTGAACATTTTCTCTTAGCCATCACTGTTTCTACTAAATTCCCATTGAATTTCCAATGTATATTTGAGCTTGAAATTGCAGTTATTAAAGGAGTATGTGTAGTACCTTCCTGTATGACACCATAGCACTTTAATTAAGATGGCCTCTCTAAATCCAGTGGTACACACATTACATCGGTTTCCAAACTAAGTGGTTATCAAGAAAGAGGATAAAACCATCAACATTTTCACAGTGTATGAACAAGAATTTCTCAGCAGAGTTCAATAGATTTGCCCTGAACTGGTGCAGCTTCTAAAACCCTTGAGCCTAATTGCTTTGCTGCATTTTGGCAAGAAAAATAGCTGACTTGCAATGGAGTAGAAAGAAGAGGTTTGGAGGAAAAGTGACTTTTAAGAAAAGCTTCCAATGAAAATTTCAATCAATATTTTTAATCCCAGAAGACTAGATAAAATATGATATATGTTCCTTGCACGGAGAGATTGTGGAGAGGGTTGTTTTTCAGTGTGGGGAGGAGAGCGGTTTCAGGAGCAAAGCTGCCGCCAGCGTCTGCTGTATGCCAGCGTTTCAACGCCTCTCGCGCCGCCGCACGCCACGTCCTCCAACCAGGCGGGTTTCTGGTTTCACGACTGGGCCGTGAGACATGCACGTCTGGTTTCCCCATGAAAGTCGGTAAGAGGAGCCGGGTATGAGACACGTAATGTGCTTTACGTCTTTTGTCTTAATGTCATTTGGCTGCTTACTGAAGTAACCAGACAAAATTGAATGTGGACTAGAGGCACTGATTGCTTTTAAGCCTTCACTTTCCCCATTTAAAAATGTTTTAGATTACTAATTTTGATATTGAGTAGTCTAGCTCTAAGATTATATATATATATCTATATATATATATCTATATGTGCTTATATATATCTATAGATATATATAGATATAGATATATAGATAATTGAAATTATATATATATATATATATATATATATATATATATATATATAATGAAAGCTTATTTTATTGCCTCTTTAATGCTTTTTGGGCTTTGTTTAAAACAAGGCTCTCACCCTTTACCCTTTCTTCCTTTTTTTTACCTTGTGTGTACCACACAGGCTATTATACTGTGTCCAGGTGATTGATCTCTTTAATAAAAGTAAGTTCTTTAGTAAGCAAAGAGTGATAAAGATAAACAAATGTACTGGTTTGTCCAGTGCTTTGGAGATTATGGTAACACGAGGGCATCAAGAAAGCCTATTAACAGATAAGTTAGATGAAACACATCAATCTGATCTCAGTAAGTCGGGAAACCATTCGCTTTAAGTTAATTTTATCCATGTTTTCTCTTCATTTGTAATACTTTGTGGGTTTTAACAGAAAATATTTAATAGTGTGAAGTGCAGTCCATAGATAAACGATGTTGGCAATTTCTCTACCTAACTGCTTGTCAAGCCCTTTAGCAAGGTACACAACACCCTGCAGTTCATCATCTCGCTTTCTAGATTGTTTCGGAAGATCACTGAGAGGGCTGAGACTCCCCAGAGTACCGTGCTGTAATCCTGTCATATTTTTAAAAATGCTGGAAAGTATAATGTTACATGGTAAGATGGCTTTACACAGGCATTTCTTCCGCTCGTCACCATGGCGCATTCTTTCCATGGTAACCGCCGTTTCCATGGCATGTACTGTAAGCATCTCCAGAGTAGCTGAGGGCTTTATGAAGATGCTCACCCACCCGCAAGGGTGTGCACACACACTTGCCTTTTCTCTCTCTCTCAAACATGCGCAGCTTCATTCTACCATTAATGTGAATTTAAGCACATTTTCTAACAAATTCATGAAATGGAGCAAAGCTAATTTTGACAGAAAATCAGCTTTTCTCCCTCTTATGTGATGAGTTGAATCACCACTGATGTGGCCTTTTGGAGTGATGTGGGCATATCACAAAAGCTGGCGTTTTCCTCAATGACATGGATTAGCAGGATAAAATCTTGGAGGCAGAATTTGACAGGAAAAACAGTCAGCTCTGAACCAGATTTTCTAAATTTATCTCCATTCCTTAGACTGTGAGCTAAGTCTATACTCAGCATCATGTTAAATGCTGTGGAGCATAAAAAAAAATGTATGCCCCAGGGACCTTGCATTTTCTGTAGGCTGGGGGAAGCAAGGTTTAGACAGATATATATAATTAGAAGATAATATAACACTGTGAATTATCAAAATAAATTGTTTGTGTAGGATAACTCCAATTTTTTTTTGTTTTGGGGTGCAAAATATGTAGCTGTTATTTATTAATTTATTTTCTTATTACTTTTATTCCTAGCACTGTAGAAACAAAAACATTTCAAGAAAATATACCAGTTTAGGTAGATATAACGGTGAATGATTTTTGAGGTGCTATCTGATTAGCTGTCACAGAGAAACAGATATGTTATTCTTTAGTTACTGGCTTCATAATTTGTACTTTATCCTTTTTCAGTCTACATGGTTGCTCTCGCATTAACTTCCAAATGCTTTGACTAACATACGGAGTTTTCATCCGGTCTAAGCAAATCCAGTTAAACTGGATCCTAATCTTAACGACGAGTCTCATATTATCCTTTTGTTTTGTTAAAGCAGAGCAGTGTAGCAGGTAAGAACAAGGTTATATAGCTTCATTTGAACTCTGGATCTTTAATTTATTAGCTTTATGGCCTTGGTCAAGTTAACTGACCTCTCTGAACCAGAGCAGCAAAAGGATATTGACACAAGGCTAGGTATATATGTTCCTCTTAGGACAATTGTGAGGATTAAATGAGATATTGATATGTCCAATCAATAGTGGCTTATTTATTCACTTATTTGATCAATACACATTACTTGTCCACTATGTTTAGGCATTGTCTTGATGTTGTGGCTATAGCAGTATTGATTTCTGGCCCTTGGGGATGTAGCACCCAGCACTGGAACAGGAAATATGATGACATGCCATCCACTGGGATGAAAGCTCCATAAATGCTTGGTGGTATTTTTTTTTTCTGTTTTTGTTTACTATTGTATCACAACAAGCCCCTTAAACAAAGCCTGCAGGTATTCAATAAATATTTTTCGAAAGGTTCAATGTGATAAGAGAAAAAATAGAAATATAATGAAATTTGAACTATAAATTAATGCTAACTAGTGAAAGTGACCTATGAATAGCACCTGAAGCATTAGTGAGTTAGTCTAAGAAAGAAGGATAATTCGATTTTGTGGGTATGAGAGATTCACTTTTTACTTTCTCATCATTT
Organism: Macroglossus sobrinus; assembly: GCA_004027375.1. NCBI lineage: Eukaryota > Metazoa > Chordata > Mammalia > Chiroptera > Pteropodidae > Macroglossus > Macroglossus sobrinus. The sequence continues at coordinate 169,117 of PVKZ01001905.1, read as the reverse complement.
TCCCACGACATCTCCATGACTAAGTTCTTACATTTTAATTTCTGTTTCTGACAAATTGATGTGCAATAAATATGAATCTTTACTTAGCCTTTACAATATCCAAACTGAAATTTTTACCTAAAGCTAATACCAACTTCTGACTGTGTAGGTCTTCCTGAGATTGCTATGACCAAGTCCTGCTTGTGCACTTGAAATCTCACTTGTGTGTGCACTCATATATTTATTTAGTGGATACATATTTATTTTACACCCTACATGTAAGATAATAGCTATGTACTGAGGTAGGAACAATGATTAATCAGCAGGCATTGAGCCTGTCCTCAAAAAACTGACAATTCCTGAAATTTAGAAGTTTGTTGGGGAACTGATGTTAGGAGGAGAAGGGGGTCTCTAAAAGCCATAAGCTATATGCACCCAGTCTGTCAGTAGCTATTTGGCATAACATGCAGAAAAATCAACAGGTCATGCGTCCAGATCTTTCTCTCTCACAGCCGAATCAAATTATCTCTTAAAATGAGTCCCTCCTCAGTATGGTTCTTGGAAGCTGTTTTTGGTAAAGGGAAGTATAAGTGAGAACACTCAATTCATTACTTTTTTCCAAGGAACATTTATTTTGTTCTCAAATGTGCCTAATACTTTTTATAAAGAGTTATCTTTTTCAGCAAAATAAATAAATAAATAAATAAATAAATAAATAAATAAATAAATAAATAAAAGAACTGGAGCAACTAAGGAAGAACTCAAAACTAGAGTTCCCATGGAGATTCAGAGTAAAGACGATAGAAATAATGGATTGAAATGAATATAAGATAATGTTATAAAAGCACTGAAATTGTACCTCAAGACAACATCAACACCAGAAGAAAAGAATTGAGGTAGGTGGAAAGGAAGGGAGAAGGTCTGATAGAAAACTATGTGTGCGAAGAATGAAAGCAGGAATTAGTCTGGTACATTATGTGAAGTGAAAGAAGCCAAGCACAAAAGACCACATATTTTATGATTCCACTTATATGAAATATCTGGACAAGGCAAATCTATGGAGACAAAAAATAAGGCTGCAGGTAGGAATGAGATTAACTATAAATGAGCATGAAGGACCTTTGTGGGGTGATAAAAATATTCTAAGCTTACATTATGGTGATAGTCACAGAATTTGATAAACTTACTAAAAATCAATGAATTATAAACTTAAAGTTGGTGAATTTAATATTATGTAAATTATGTCTTTAAAATGTTTAGAAAAACAACAGAAGTAAATGAGTCAAGTATGTATAAGGAATGTTAAGAAAATTAACATCATTTTAGTAGTAGGGCCAGAGACTCAGAGCAGGGAAATAAATTAGCCAAAGTCACACTGAAATTTTGAATTTTTTGGAAATTTTGAAATTACTGCAGCTGTTAAGAAGTAGAACTTGCTAAGAGGTAAAACTATCTGGCTCTAAGGTAAGATAGGACAAGTGAAGTGGTGTCAATTGGGAGACAATATTGGATTAATTGGAAGAAAAGGATGAGTTTTAGTTGAAAAGATACCACTTCACATCCATGAGAATGGTTAACCTGAAAAATACCATGAACAATAAATTTTGGCGAAGAGACAGAGCAACAGAAAGTCACAAATTGCTGGAGGGAATGTGAAGTGGTACAACTATCTAGAATATCACTTGACAATTTTTTATAAAGTTACACATAACCCGTCGTATGGCCCAAAAATTATACTCCTAAGTATTTATCCAATAAAAATGAAATAATATGTCTAAAAAGACAACTCATAGCAGCTTTATTTACAGTAGGCCCCAAACTAGTAACAACCCAAATTTCCACCAATAGGAGAATAGACAGACCAATTTTAGTATATTCATACAGTACTGCATAACAATAAAAGCAAATTACAATACTGACATATATACAACATGGATGAGTTTCAAAAGCATTATGCTGAAGAATAGAAGCTTGTACACATTAGAATACATTGTGTATGAAGATCTAGAACAGACAAAACTAATCTATAGTGAAAAATATCACAATAATAATTTCTTCTATGTGTGCATGCTGATAGAGTAGGGACACTGGGAACTTTTTGAGGTGAAAGAAATATTCTATATATTATTGGTAGGAGTATGTTTAGATGTGTATATATGTGGCTATAGTTATATGAGTGTTTTTATTTGTCAAAACTCATCAGACTTCAAATCAGAGCATTTCATTATATGTAAATTATTCTTGAATGAAAGAGAGTTTAAAAATAAATAAAAGCAGGTACAGAAAGGAGTTTACCACAAATTTGGGTACAGGCATTTTTTTTAGCTTAACTTTCATTTTCTCTTTCTTTAAATTGCTTGTTGATCAAATGATCGTATGGAAGAGTGTCTTTACCTTAATACATTGCTGTTACAGATACCCAATCTAGAAATCTTTTCTGAGAAAACAGTTAGAAGTATAGACCACCATGTATATGCAATGTTGTTCACTGAAGTGTTTGATGTTATATTTAAGGGTAAAACATTAAGTGAAACCAAAATAGTTAAGAAATTATGAAACATATATATATGACAAAATATTTCATAGCTAAAAATATTAAATAACTGCTATGTAAAGAAGAAATATTAATTAGAAGTTAACATTAGTGAATATTATGGAATATAGAATTATGTAGCTAGAATAATTTCATCCATGCAAATAATATGTGAATGGAAAACCATGGAGAAATATATACCAAATTGATAATAGTGGTTATTCTGGGATTGTGGATGACTTTTATTTTATTCTTTTTAAACTTTATTTTATGCCTTTCTCCTTTCTCTTTTTATAATCTGAAATAAATCACAAGAGTTATAAAGTTTTACAGTAAGACAAAAGTAAAACCGATTAGAGCCCCAAACTTGCTTTCTTTGCTATTCTATGGCTACTCAACTATGGGCTCATCATTTGTAGAAGCACACAGGAAAACCATAAAACTTTCTCAGAAATTGACTGCTCAGTTCTCACAGAAAGAGGGTATGGAATTTGATTTTTTTTTTTTACTTTCCTGCTGAAACCAGCTCTCTTCTCTCCTCTACCTCTCTCCCTCACTTCTCTGCATTCTGCTCTAGTTCTGCTAGTCTGTGGACCATGAAGAGCAGTGATGCTCTTTAGTAGATTCTAGCAAACACTGATATCACCAACTTCCATGTCATTCTAGAAATACATTTCATTTGGCTCCATTTCCTAGTCTGCAAACTTGTTTTAATCAAAATTGGGATCAGTGCGATAAGAAGTCATGTATGCCTCAGCCCCATTGCTCTGCGCTAGAAGGGTTTCTACAAGCTTGCAGGCATCGGGCATAGTGATGACTACAGAACAAAACCATTTATTAGACAACAAATCAGTTTATTAAAACCAAGGCTATGAATAATTTCACTTAAGGAGAGGTGAAAAAAGACTGAAAGAAGAAGAATGAATCTCAAAAATCTCTCTGTGAGGTTTTATTTTATTCATTATCCAAACGCAAATCCAGAGATTGCTACAGGACAGTGCTCATAAAATAGGTCTGCAAAGGGAAAGTCCTACAGAAAATGCTGGCTCTCTCGCTTCACTGGCAGTTGAGTTCACAGTAGAAATACATTCAATTTCACATAGTAATAGTGCTTTAATAACAGATGAAAATATGTTTTATGGTGTGTGTTGATAACTAAATGCTTATCCCATATATAGAAATTCAAATAATTGGAATTTCTCATAGCCAGCATCCAGTTGAGACCACTGGAGAATACCTTGATATAGAAGGTTAAAATCAATAGACTGTGTTTTGGTTATTTTTCAGAAGATGTCTGCTGTATGTTTAATATACTATATTTGTATTACCGGCTCTGGTTCCTGTAAATCTGAGGTCTCTCTTTCTTGAATGAATGAGGAGATAAGCAATTGAATTTGAAAGATACTTTATGCAACAGAAAAGCAATTTTGTTCCTGGTTATCAGAGGGCAAGAAGTGAACTAGCAATTGAATACTAAATATTTTTAACCCTTGGGATTCTGGTTCACTCTGGGTTCAACCCATCTCAGCTATAATGTTCATATAATAAAGGAATATTTTGTTGGAAGTTTAGTCAATTCAAAGTAATTATATTTACTATTAATGGATATAGATTTATCTTACAGAATCTCAAATTTCCATTTTTTTTAAAGAAAGGAAAAAGATTTCCATTTCTTCCAACAAGGACTCATGAATCACAGTATACTGTTTTGCTCTGACTAAGGCCACTTTGTGATGGACTGATGTTGGTTTTAACCATTATTTTTAATGCTCTCCAAATCTCTTGGTATGCCTATGGTAAAAAAAAAAAAAAAAAAGAAAAAAAAAAGAAGCAGCTGGCATTTTCCCATCACATTTCACAGTGAAAACCTCATCGTCCACCTCCATTTGTTCTTCTCAAATAATTTTTTAAAGAATTATATGATTTAAAATTTACTTGTTTTAATTTTTTTACTTCTGAATATTTGATGATAATAGTAGTATATTTGATAATAATAGTAGTATATCTATGAATATGTATGACATATTTCACTTGACATTTCTGAAAAATCATGCTAAAAGCCTATGCATTGGAACTTATCAGTTTATATCACAATTTGGTAGCCAGCCTTCAAGATGGGCCCCAATGATCTTTTGCAACTTGTATTGAGGTTTTTTGTTTTTGTTTTTTTTTGTTTTGTTTGTAATACTCACTCACATTGTATTAGGGTTGGCCTTCATGATCGACAGTATGTGGCAAAAGTGATGATGTGTGTCTTCTGAGGCTGGATCGTGTAAGGCATTGCCACTTCTGCCTTGTTCTCTTGTATCACTTACCATGTCCTGAGGACACTCAAGTATCCCTGTGGAAAAGTCTGTGTGGCAATGAACTGAGCGAGGCTTCTGACAACAGCCAGCACCAATTTGCCAGCCATAAGAATGAGACATTTTAGAAGCGAATCCTTTAGCCGCAGTCAACTTCTGATGACTGCTGCCCTGGCCAACATCCTGACCATAACCTCACAGAAGACCCAGAACCAGACAGCCTGGCTAAGCCATGCTCAAATTCCTGACTCACAGAAACTCTGAGACATAATAAATATATATAGCAGGTCCTTGAAGAACATCATTTGTTTAATGTTGTTTTGTTATGATATTAATGAGATACCATAGGAACTTAATTCTTGTTTATACCAATTAGACTACAGTAAAATTGATTTCATTTTGTTTGTTTTGTTCAAAGTCACAGAATCTATTGATGTTAAGTGAGGACTTTCACTGTACTTTTCTAAGCTGCTAATTGTTGGGGGTAATTTGCATGCACAAAATAGGTTTCTCACTTGCACAAAATTTTATAAAATCATACTAAGGATGAGAGTAACTTTGGGCATCAGACATTGTAGATTGTAACAGTTCACTTATTTTTAAATCAGTTTCTGCAATTAAATATTTTGTTACCAACAAATGTAATCATTGCTTTTAGTACATTAGTTGCTAGGGTCAAAATCCTCCATCGGTCTACTGACATGGACCTCCCACTTAATATATGCAAATATATTTGCTTCAACCTTTTAATAACCATCAGAATGTAATCCTGACTTCAGGAGTCTTTAGATAGAACTGAGTGTTGAACTGAGAGGTGAATTTCTGACATGTGAGTTAGAGAAGGAGGAAGCACAAATGATAGACTTTTCCAAGCACTATGATGTAGGGAGAGTAGGATGTGGTGAGTATCGTCTATTTCTTCCTAAACTGGACTTTTCTCACACTGAAAGAAGCTTTTTCTGCCTGGATCAGGTTGACTGGTCAATTTTAGAATAGAGAACCTACAAGAAGCAATATATATGTACACACACACACACAATAATGTGTGTCTCACTGAGTGCATATTTATTGAGCCTATGCTGTATACAGTTCAGTCTGCTGTGAATTTTAATTAACAGAAGACATGGATTCTGCTTTTTGGGCCATTCAGTTCCAGGACCTTTAAGAATATGACAAGCAATCCTGAATGGGAACATTCAAATCCCTCCTACTTGAAACCCTCTGTCATTCAATCTACTCTTAGATCTCTAAGTTCTTCCCACTTAGGTCTGAAGCCATCTGTTTGATGATTTTCTTCAAGCATTATATTAGCTGTCCTGTCACAGGACTACTTTTTTTTTTGTTTCCAAAATTTCTTTCCCTCGTTCACTCAGTCTTGTCTTCCTGATACTCACTGTTGGCATACTCTACTATCTACTCTAGTTTCTTAATTACCACTTGACCTCCTTCCTCCTTAGTTGTCTCATTTCTAGTTTAATTTATTGAAATATATCCTATAAATAAAGGGTCTTTGTAGTTAAGAAGTGTATAATTAAGGAGAGCAACAGATATGGCAGAGAAATGCACAGACTCTCATTTGGATCCCTACTGCCCCTAGACACCAGTTGTCGATTTCCTACTCCTCTGGGACTAGAGCTTACACTGTGGAGAGAGCTCTTCACTGCTCCCTTTGGGTCCCCAAAACTAACTGCAGTTGGCTAAATATCCTTTATCAGACCCAGTTTATTCAAAATTAATTGCTCAGGTTCTCATATCTGGTTTCAAGAGATTTGTAGTTTAGTTAAGAAAGTAAAACCTGATGGAAAATATTTGAAATAATAGGCAATTTTAAAACTAGAATAATGGGAACAGATCAATGATATACAAATCATGACTGTTATTAAGTGGCATGCATGGACATTGAATATCATTGTACGAAAGAAGGTGAAATTACTCCAGATGGATTACCATAGAAGGTGTTTTTAGGGGAAGTAGTATTTTGAGCATGTTCTTAAATGCCAAATAAGATTTGGATAAGCCAATGGGAGGAGGAAATTTGCACTGCATAAACAGGAAAACAGTGAATGTTTAAAGACAGTACTGTGTAGAGTCCATTCAGAGAACCCTGAGCTGGCTCTAGGAAGAGGTGATCTCCCCTGGGTAGGGAAGAGAGCTGACAAGGCAGTGTGGGGCATGTTATGATCAGCAAATGAGAAAATACATGGAAAAGAGCTTTGTAAACTTCAAAGCACCACAGGAATATAGGAAAGTATTATTACAATACCAGAAACTGTGGTGGTTGCCAATAAAATAATATTTGACTTAGGGCCTTGTTATTTCTTTTAAAAAAAAAAAAAGACTTTTGAAGATCATTGCTTTGAATAGCTCTTCTCCATGTTCCATTACCTGTGGCTATCTTTCCCTCCTATTGACTACTTTTTAGCTACCTTTAGTACAAATGGTGAAACTGTAGAAAAACTTCAAAGCTTTGCTCCCCATTTCTTTTAAAGGTTCTTTATCTCTTTTAGAGTTTAGACTTTCTTTTATAACTGTGACAGCTGCGACTCCCAGAGGTCCTGCTTGTGCTGGGGTTTGTTTACCACTCAGCAGGGATTTGTTTACCACCCAGTAGGAGAAAACACAAGAAGATAAAAGCCAATCATGGAAGTAGAAAGACAGAACCAGGCAGAAAATACCAAGAAAATAAAGTTAGAAACATCAGGCTCAAGTAGAGTTGACTTTTAGCAATACGGTGACCTTGGGAAGTCTGCTCTATGCACATATTAAGTCATCTATTTTGTAAGTTGTCAGAGATATAGTACATCTTCTGAAATCACTTTGCGACTGTTGAACGTGCACCTCCATTTTAAACTTTTGCTTTTTTTTTTTAAATCTTCAATCACTTCATTTTCTTTTAAGTTCCCTAATATGCATGTGTATGGCTCCCAAATTTTAGTTGGCTGTCAGACTGTATTTGGGGAGAAGTCTCACTTGGACTGATAAATAATAAAATACTATTCATCCTGAAATACTAAGAGATCAAGGTTTTTCTTTAACTCAACTTTTTTTGATAACTAAAGTTTATATTGACAGACTTGCGGTACCATGAGTGCTAAAGTGACATCTGCATCTAGAGATCAAATTATTTTAAGCCAAGCATAGGTGCATTTTATTCTCTTTCTTATGTTATGGTGCAGGTATATTTCTTTTCATTAATTAGAATAGTTGGTGAACCAGAAATTCCAGTTCTCAAAGAGTCTGGAAATGCAAATTTTAGTGTAGGTATATTTTATAGCTTAATGCGTATTATTTATAACTTTGAAGATGATAAAGACTGTTGAATTATTTTGCTCGTGGAATCATTTAATATGTATGTTTTTATAATCTATTTTTAGTCACTCAGGGACTCTATATATGATACTTCTGATCTTGCTAATTCACTTGAATATAAAATAAGATAAATGATTTTTAAGTATTTTAAAATTAGAATTTATAATTGTTGATTAAACTGATGGTTTATAGCTGGAAGAAACTTTCTTAGAGGCTGAATATTTATTGTGCATGGATTATATATTAAAGTATGAATAGGGTATATAGTTCAGAATATTTTAAGCTGAAATTTGAGACCATCTAACACCACTGAAATATATGAATAAGTCATTCATTCAACAGACATTTACTGAGCACCTACATATAACTATGTTAGCTGGAGGTAGTTTTCAAATTCGACATCTAAAAGGTAAAGAACAATAAATTAAGTGCTACATTTAGAGCAGTAGTTAGGTAATTATTTTTCTAGAATGCAATATTATTTGTATTGATGGGGAAAACATTTCTATTTGTTAGGAATTTTCAATAAATATCATTCAGAATGGCAAGCCAAGAGCAGTTTGGGGGAAAATCATGGAGAAAGCAGGTATGCCTTGAAAGAAAGAAGGAGATCTACACTTAATAACTGTTCTTGGATGATTTTATAAGCCATTGCTACACTTCAAAACCTGACAGCCCATGGGCAAACTGGGGATATTTCAAAGATTCCAGGTAGAACCAGCAGAAAGGTAATTGTATCCCATGAAGCTTGTAGGAGGAGGTCAGAAGTATTATTAAAGTTCATTAACCATGAGTTTTCCTATACCCCTTCCTTTGGGACTCTGCATTTTGCTATTTCCTCCTCACTGACCCCTTTAACCTTTAGCCTTTTCTTCCTTCCAATTAATTTTAAATGTTTCTACAAGAAACTGTATTACCAAGCTTTACTTTGACTAAATTATTGCAATGACATCTTGATACACTGTGGATTTGACCCTAGGCATTCGAGTTTTTTCCAACCAGTTTTTGTTATTTGCTAGTAATTTTTCCTTCTGTCAAGTGGACAAGGCATACTTTTCCTTTATGTAGCTAGTTACTCCTTCTACCTGGAGAGTCATTTATTCATTCTACATGGGTTTGTGGCTACCTACATTTTATACCATGCTAGGTGCTGGTGGTAAAAACAACAACAACAAAAGATATAGATCCCATCCACCCCAAAAAGGAGCTCATAGCCTAAAGAGAATGCAGACACATAAATTATTACAAATGAAAGGAGAAGTGCTGTCATACAACTGTGAGGAATCTGGGCATGGGGGCACAGAAGAGGGAGTTACCAGCTCCTGACGAATCCCAAAGAGGCTTCAAAGGAAAGGAGATACTTGAAAGGTATTGTGAAAGATGAATATATAATTTCCATATGTAAAGAATGAAGAAATAACACAAAAAATAAAAATATGATTTGGGAAATAACAATACAGTTAGAGTATTTGCAGTGAGAAATTAAGCATGGAGAAGTAAATAATAAAAGCATATTTAGATACATTTTTGAATGGAAATAAATTTAGAGATTCTTCTTAAGAAGGCAGGATGAGATGATATATGGAAAGCTCCCAATCCAAGCTAAATAAATGTAGCATTTTTAAAAGTACTTTCTTGAGACTTGTTTGGAGGTTCTAGCAGAGGAGCAGGGCTACTCGTAAACCCTGGACCAAAGAACGATCAGGGAAATCATCCTTTCTGACTGAGCGCCAGCTTTGGGAAGGATGTAAATGGAGCCATGAGGGAGAAAGGGGTCACCCACTTAGACAGCAGATCAGGAAATCAACCCTGGTGATCAATGGGGCGACAGATGCCACAACCAGATTGACTTCACATCCTAAAATACCTTTGTGAACATAATAACAAAAAAGGACATCTCTAGTGCCAGAAATGAAGAGATTTCAGAGTGGGCAGTGGAACTTGAAGTCCCATGATCTACAGAGGTACCTCATCTTAGGGCTAAATTTGAGATCTAAGTCATTTGTATGTCAAAGAAACACAAACTGGGCTCCATCATCAACTCGGGATAAATCCCTAATTTTAGGATAAGGCACAGAGGCATCCATGGATGTTGCTATGTAGTGTTGTTATTGCTGTCTAAATTGTCTCTATTTTTAATTTAGATTTCCTCTTTAATCCACAATTTGTTTAGAAAAAGAGCTGATGTGCTCTTGGATGGGCTTTTCTATGGATTGTGATGGAAGTTGGTCTTCTGGGTGCAGGAGCGCCCTATTCCTTCCTCATGATTGCCACAATAGGGACCCTGGCTTCCAGTCACAGAATCTTCTGTCTTCGGTGTCAGAAGCCACACTTTAGAAGACCAAATGGGATCTGTTGCTGTGAGAGCAAGGATGTGGCCAGCACTCTTCAACCTTTCACTGTAGCCACAGGACACAGTTAATCGTCTGTCTGTCCTACCTGAAATCTTTCAAATATCCAGTTTTCTGGGAGACTGTTCATTACCTTCTCCTTTGTCTATGTGGGTTTTGTGGTCAGTTTGTTTCCACTTCTTTTATTTCTCATATCTTCTACAAATTCCTATTTGTTTTTTTTTTTTAATCTTTTTCTTGTTCTGTCCCACATATTCCTTAGCTTTCCAGTGCCCTTTGGGGTTTATTTCCATATTTATTTTGTGATTTTAATGGGATTTTGCAAGAGGGGAGGGTAAACGTGTATTTAGTCAGTATTATGAAGAAGAAAACTATTCTTCCTGTGGTCTAGTTCATGTCCTTTAAACCCCAAGAAAACTATTATTTATTAAGGTTGCTCCACAGCCACTGAAGAAAAGTAAAATTGCTTTAACTACTAGAAAAATAGGAAACTGTTGTTTTCTACACTTATTTGATATTTCAGGATAGCACCAGTCCCTCAGGAGTAAACTCTGGAAAATCATTGTGTCCCTCTGTCTTACAGATTCCATTTGCTAAAATGCTCTGTCCTCTCACACCTGCCGTTCTTAGTGAGCTACTTCAAGGATAGCTTCACTGATCGTGACTTACAAGTAATTTTGTCAGTTTAACAAAGGGAGGGCTTTTGTAGTAGCCTATGAGACAGCTTCGATTTGGGTGGCTGTGTAACATTACGTTTAAATATCCTTTTTAAGTCCAGAGCGAGAGAGAGAGAGAGAGAGAGAGAGAGAGAGAGAGAGAGAGAGAGAGAGAG